>MCJB01033244.1:2119-34312 GCA_002018475.1 Nicotiana obtusifolia | reverse complement strand
GGGGGGGGGGGGAGGAGGCCGAATTCCTAAGGGTTAGGGAGATGGGATTGGTCTTCTCCAAACTAAAGTGGGAAGCTTCTAAAACTTCCTCCTTTCACTAATTTCGAAATTCTTTCTTAATTACACTACTTCTAATTAGTAATTCTTAGGTAATTTCCTATTTAAGTAATTACTAATATTTAAGCTTGTAGGACCTCGTGCTAAAACACAGAATTTCCACTTTCGTAGATAATTCTTGGCTTCTTGTGCTCACTTAAATAGCTGTCCGCCTATCGAGTCATATAACTTCACTCACCCCGAAGAAAACTATTGATCTTGTGAACTTGAAAGGTCGCTAAGGAACTTGGTCAATTAGAGGAAGCCAATTTGAAGACAAGTGTGAAATCCTACCCGAAAATTTGAGTGAACCTGAGAGTCATTCAAAAAAAAAAGTGAGAGAGAGTATTTTTCACTAACCTTAACACATTCTCTAGTCTTGTTTCTTTTGCAGGTACATGGCTACGGAAGGAGAAAAGGTTGTGACTGACATTACTTTGGCCGACCTCTTGGCCGAAGTAAGGGCAATTAGCGCCCGAGTGGAGAACATTGAAAGATCCTCTAGCAATCAGAAGCATGCCGGAGAAGGAACTAGTGACGGTTCCACTGTCAGACCCGAGTAGTTCGCGGAGTTAGCTCGCCAAAACGAGCTAAGGGACGGAGGTGCTCAAAATGTCAGGACCACGAGGATTCCCCGGGGTGTCATACCACCATTAATGCCAACCCGGAGAAACATAGCACCCGTCGCAGATATGAGAGCAGCCCGAGAGGATGACCCGAGTTCGAGGAATTTGAAGATGATGATTTGGGGCCACGGAATCCGAGAGTAGGCAACGGAATGGAGGCCGAGACTACATGGGAAGACGTGGTTATGATCGTGGTCCGAGAGGGAGGCTTAGAGGTTTTGATGGAAGGAACTTAGAGTATGAGTTTGATGAGTATGCTAAGCATTATGAGGACTTCCAACCAAACTTACCAAACCGAGGGGGTCGAGACCATGTCCGAGACAGTGGGTTAAACAGCGTCAAGGTTACTATCCCTGCTTTCAAAGGAACTAGTGATCCTGACTGATTTTTAGCATGGAAGCGTCAAGTTGAGCGAATATTTAAAATTAATGATATGTCTGAGGAGAGGAAGGCTACATATGCCATTGCTTCTTTCGAGTCCTATGCTTCTACTTGGTGGGAGACTGAGAAAAGATCCAGAGTTAGACATAACCAGCCAACACGCATAACCTGGGTGGAATTGAAGCAAATAATGACTCGTAAATATGTGAACCCACGGCACAAGCAAGAACAGTTACGGAAGTTGTATGATTTGAAACAAGGGTTGAAGTCCGTGGAAGAATACTATGATGATTTTGAGAAGATTCGTCTATCATTTGACATGGAAGACAAAGACGAAGAAGAGTCTATCATCCGATTCAAGAATGGGTTGAATAATGATATCTCCAATCAGTTGAGGCTACATGTGTTCATTGCTCTTCATGATGTGTTCCTAGCTGCCATTGAAGCCGAAAATATGATTAAAGAAAGTCGGGCAGCTCGATATAGAGGGGGTTCCGATTCCTTTATCATACGTCGAAACAAAGAGTGGAAGACGCCGAACACTGGGGGAGCAAGCCAAACCCGAGAGCCTATATCAAGCCAAAACTGAGAGCCTAAGAAGCTAGCCTAAGCTGCGGCACTTGGGGTTGAACCTAAGGGGTCCAGAGGTAATTCTAAGACTCAACTCAATTCTCCTAGTGCATCTTCTTTCATCCCCATCCTTATCGATTGTAGTGGTTGAGTAAATATGGTGAATTAAAGGTAGTAAGGCAGGCACTTATTAAGTTCAAGGTGGGAGCTTATCAAGATGAAATCTTGTGCGATTTAGTGCCTATGCAGGCGTGCCATTTGCTATTGGACAGGCCTTGGCAGTTTGATAGATGTGTTGATCATGGTGGAAAGGCCAACACTTATACGATCAAGCTGGAGGGCAAGAGTTATGTACTTAAGCCCTTAACACCGCAATAGGTTAGTGATGATTACAAACGCATGGGGGAACTGAAAGAGGCGGCTAGAGCTAAGGCTCCAATAGAGCCCAAATCCGAAGCCATAACCAATGCTAGTACATCAAACCTGTCAGGTAATATTTGTGCCATGATGCAATCAGGTGAGTATTTGAGAGGTAATGATAGTTCTAAACTCTTAATTTGCCTAATTCATAAGGGTGTTTACTTGAGCTCTAATGATGAAGTTTCTACTAACGTTCACCCTTTGCCTAGTGTTATTAGTGATGTTTTGCAGAAATACAGAGACATGTTTCCCGAGGAGATGCCGAGTGGACTACCTCCACTGAGGGGTATAGAACACCAAATTGACTTTGTTCCAGGGTCACAAATTCCTAACAAACCCGCATATCGAAGCAATGCACAGGATACTAAGAAGTTGCAACGACAAGTGGGTGAGCTATTGACTAAGGGACTAGTTCAAGAGAGTCTAAGTCCGTGTGCCGTACCCGTGATCTTGGTTCCAAATAAAGACGGCACCTGGAGGATGTGTGTTGATTGTCGAGCCGTCAACAAGATAATGGTAAAGTATCGTCATCCTATCCCTAGGTTAGATAACATGCTAGATGAGTTATGTGGTTCAAGTGTGTTTTCTAAGATTGATCTTAGGTCCGGTTACCACCAAATCCGTATGAAACCGGGTGATGAGTGGAAAACTGCATTCAAGACCAAGTTTGGTCTATATGAATAGTTGGTGATGCCTTTTGGTCTCTCCAACGCACCTAGTACGTTCATGCGATTAATGACTCATGTGCTTAAACCGTTTCTTAATAAGTTTGTGATTGTCTACTTTGATGATATCCTGATTTATAGTAGAAGTTTAGATGACCATGTTAATCACTTAAGGCAAGTGTTTGAAGTATTAAGAGCCAAAAAGTTATATGTTAATTACAAGAAGTGTGCCTTTTGTGTAGAGAAATTTGTATTTCTGGGATTTGTTGTAAGTGTTAATGGTGTTGAAGTAGATGAATCTAAGGTTGAAGCTATTAAAGATTGGCCTACTCCTACTACTGTTTCGCATATTAGAAGTTTTCATGGACTAGCTAGTTTTTACAGGCACTTTGTTAAAGACTTTAATACCATAGCAGCACCACTCACGGAGTTGGTGAGAAAAGACACGCCTTTTGTGTGGGGGGAGCCGCAAGAGGGTGCCTTCCAAGAGTTGAAACGTAGGCTTAGTTCTGCCCCGTTGTTACAATTACCTGATTTTAGTAAGGCGTTTGAAATTGAGTGTGACGCCTCGGGGGTGGGAATTGGAGGTGTTCTTATGCAAGATGGGAAGCCTATTGCCTATTTTAGTGAGAAGTTGAAGGGGGCTGCCTTGAATTACTCTACGTACGACAAAGAGTTGTATGCCCTCGTGAGAGCTTTAGCTCATTGGCAACATTACCTATGGCCTAAGGAATTCGTAATTAGGAGTGATCATGAGTCACTCAAACATCTTAGAGGTCAAGAGAAACTAAATAAACGACATGCCAAGTGGGTAGAGTTCATTGAGAGTTTCCCTTATGTGATTCATTACAAGAAAGGAAAGGAGAATGTAGTAGGTGACACACTATCTAGGAAGTTTGCTTTGACTATCACGTTAGCATCTAGGTTGATGGGTTTTGAGAGTATTAAGTCCATGTATGAGCATGACCCTAAACTTAAGGGTGTGTGTGATGCCATAACTAGTGGGCAGCGGATTGAGAAGTATCAGTGGCATGATGGGTACCTTTTTAAGAAGGGGAGAGTTTGTATACCCGAGTCCTCGTGGCGAGAGTTGTTGGTGCGTGAGGCGCATTGTGGGGGCTTGATGGGACACTTTGGGGTAGACAAAACTTTAGCTATATTAGGGGAACAGTTCCATTGGCCTAAGATGAGGCGAGATGTCGAGAGAATATGTGGAGCGTGTTTTGAGTGTAAAGAGCTAAGTCTAGGTCTAATAATCATGGTTTGTATACTCCCTTACCCGTTCCTACTAGTCCTTGGGTAGATATTTCGATGGATTTTGTGATGGGGCTGCCGCGATCTAGGGGTGGTCATAATAGCATTTATGTGGTTGTTGATAGGTTTTCTAAGATGGTTCATTTCATTCCTTGTAAAAAATGTGATGATGCACAACATGTTGCTTCTTTGTTCATTGCTAATGTATTAAAGTTGCATGGTGTGCCTCGAACTATTGTTAGTGATAGGGATGCTAAGTTTTTGAGTCACTTTTGGAAGTGTTTGTGGGGTGCTCTTGGCACCAAACTGTTGTTTTCTACATCACATCATCCACTGACTAACGGTCAAACTGAGGAGCTCTTCTTCGAGCTTTGACCAAAGGGAAGTCCGGCACTTGGACTGACCGATTACCTACTATGGAGTTTGCATATAATAGAAATGTTCATCGCATGACTAGCATTACTCCATTTGAATGTGTTTATGGTTTTAATCCTTTGATACCACTTGATCTTGTTCCTTTGCTGAGAGATGCAGTTATTAGCATTGATGGAGAAAACCGGGCAGCTGCGTTGCTCGAATTGCATGCTAAGGTGAGGAAAACTTTGGAGGATGCTTATGAAAAGGTAGCGGTCAAGAAGAATAAAGGAAGGAAAAAGTTGGACTTAAAGAAAGGTGACTGGGTTTGGGTGCACTTTCGAAAGGAAATATTTCCGAACCATAGGAAAGGGAAGTTGGCTGCGCGGGGAGATGGACCATTTCAAGTATTGCAGAAGATCAATAATAATGCTTATGTCATAGATCTGCCTAATAATTATGCTGTTTCTAAAACATTCAATGTCACTGACTTGACTCCTTGTGTTGTTTTGAAAGATGAAGAAAGTTCGATTTCGAGGACGAAATCTTCTCAAGAAGGGGAGTATGATGCAGGTCAACCTGATCATGATACGTTTAAACCTTCAAGACCATTCACGAGAAGTCAAGCTAAAGAGCTTCATGATGCACATTTGATGGTGAAGAAGAGCCAAGCGTTTGGCATGTGATGTTTGTTACTGCGTTGAGATTATTGTGTAGTTATGGAAGACATTAATTCTTGTTTGTTTTGGAGTCCTGCATGACTACTTCTTAAACTGAGCCAAATTGTAGCCTTTTTGTTAGTTATTTGTTTCCTAGTTGATTTAGGTTAACTAGTTATTCTTTTCCTATTTGATTTAGGTAAAGGCTCATTCTATATAAGCCTAAAGACTACATTATTTTCAACACCTTACATTAATTTTACAAATAAAATTTGCTCCAAGCCTTTGTGCTTCCAACGTGTGACTTTAACTTGTCCAATTTTGGTGTGATTCAAAATTGAACTTGTTCCTTTGTTTGATCGAACAGTTTGCAAAATCATTATTGTCTTGAGGATGTTCGTATAGTATAGGTACTCCGTGATTTCATCAAGAAGGTAAGTAGACTAGTTTCTACTTATTGTCTTGATAGTTCATTGAGCGTCTTACTTCTATCTTTTGTTTTCTTGTTTCCGCGTTTAATAGTGCATCATTCTAGTTAAGAAGACTTTGATCTACTTCTTTCCTTTAGTTTACTGGTTGTGAAATCATACCAAGTTGGTTTTTCTGTATTCACAACTGTTGTCATTAATTTTGGGAAAATATGGGAGCAGCTCGATGAATCAGAGCCCAAAACAATCTTTAAGGAACCTACAATCTCGTTTAAATCCTAAAGCAAAAATTAAGACAGTCAGAAGGTGTCCCTTGGCACCTCTTAATCCCTTTTTTTATGTTTTGGGCAATTTGAACTGTAGTTCCCCGTTTTCCTTCAACAGGAATTTCTATCTTGATTTGTGGATTCCTAACGAATTTGGAATTAGATATGGGTGCATATTGCACCTTTGGATAAGAAATTGGAGCATAATTGAATAATTAATACCACAAAGCATTTAAGAATTTGGTGCCTTGTTAGGAAATCGTAAACTAGCATATCTGCATGATAAAAATGATACTATACCAGTAACCCTAACCCCATCTGTCACATTTGATCTCGCACTATCGCAAAGTTTAGAAGTTTGACAATTTTCTTCAACAGGCGATCTTTCAAAAAAAGTTATAAATCTTCTTAAATATTTGGAAATTATGGTTTACACCACTTATTACTCCACGTAATTTCTGAAAATGTAACCATTATATATATATATAAAAGAAAGGAATTAATATATGACCTCCCTTTGAACAATAGAGCAGAATATCATAGGATCCTCTGGACATGAAACACTCTGGCTTTCATATTGTGCTGAAGATATGTTTCAACTGAAAACTTTGAATAGAAAAGATGGGAAGAACAATATATAAGAGTTCGAACCACATGTCATCTTCAATATATCAGATACAACGAATTCAAACTTGTCGGAGCAGTATTTAGACCAAATAACATCAATTTCGAAATAATTCGTCTTCCAGAAGTAAACTATAACAAACTCAAGATACTCCAATATAGAGGTTGAGTCATTGCCTTGTCTGCACTGCACCCTCTAGATAGCTGGAAATATTCCACAAAATGCCTCAGTAGTATGCTTTCCGAGGGTTGTTCTGCGAAAACAGATATATCAACCTCACTTCCAATTATAATAAAAATTTAAGACACCAATCCCCCCCCCCTCTCTCCCCCTTCCCCTTCTAAACCGAGAAACATATCCTCAAACCAAGAATCGCGACGCAAGAGTTTTTACACAAAGACACTGCCTAAGCAGGTTCTCCCTCCTGTTAGGTGACAGTATACTTTTCTGTTGTCAATGTGACCTTTGATACTCTCCCTAGATAGAGGAAGGAAATGAGTTTTATCTCGACTCATAGAAGCTTCTTTTGCTTCACAAAGAAGGTGATGTCGAGATGGTTCCTTTTGAGTTTTCTTCTCATATTACTGTTGTCTTTTTATTTTCCCTTATGCAAACTGGATTCCACCAAATTTCAGAGTACTTTGCTGAATAAATAGCAACACTAAATAACAAAGAGAAGTTACCAACCATCAAAAAGGTTCAGTAAAAGAGACACTAAACAGCAAAGAGAAGTTACCAACCATCAAAAAGGTTCAGTAAACAAGGAGATAAAGGTCATACCAATGGATTTGGCCTGTACTTGTAGCCTAGCATCATCCGTTTCTTATATTGCTCATAGATATCATCTTCTGGGGTTACCTCCCCGGGTTGGGAAGCACCAACTCCTAAATTATTTGATTTTACATTGCCGGCCGTGATTGGATCTGCAATACCACTTTTAGAGCTCCCTAGTCCTTCACCTGCAGTTTCACATAGAGATTTAGACTCCATATGAATTTACCACTTGTCATCCTAAAACATGAACTATTTGCATTTCAAAGGCTAGTATTTTCTGAGTACAAACTCCTATAAACTACCTCGACAGATGAGCTTGACTTGCATATCATGGCAAAAGTTTTCAAGAATTTCTAGCATTGGCAACACGAGATATACAATATTCAAAACTTCCAAGTCCAGGAAAGTTTGATAGCAACCTAGTTACCACAAAAACTTGCTACACATCGTG
This sequence comes from Nicotiana obtusifolia, assembly GCA_002018475.1. NCBI lineage: Eukaryota > Viridiplantae > Streptophyta > Magnoliopsida > Solanales > Solanaceae > Nicotiana > Nicotiana obtusifolia. Next base: position 26,743 of record MCJB01033244.1, on the reverse strand, counting down.
TATTTATCCATTTAAATAAACAATATGGCATGCGGGTTGCGCCTCAGACCTGAGGGTAACCTCATCAAGTGCAAAACAAACCCATCCCCTAACCCATTGCCCCTTCAACACTCAATAGAAGACTCTTAGGGCTCGTCTGGTAATGATGGATAAGGGATAATTAATCCCGAGATTAATTTTGAATGAGTTTATCCCACATTTGATTGGGATAAAATCGCGGTATAACTAATAACTGAATTAGTTATCATGGGACTGTAGTGGATATTACGAGAGGGTGGGATAACAATCCCGGAATAACTAATCCCGGCTTAATTAATCCCAGGATAACTTGTTTTCCAACCCAAACGACCCCTTAAGGTTAACCCGCCCTGCTCCTAAAGAAAGGTCTATAAAAAAATGGAACCCTCCTCTCCCCAAAAAACAGAGCATAAAAATTTGCTATGTGCTCCAAGATGAATAATAACCACAGATGGAGACTCCTTAGCTACTAAGAAGGTGATTAACAATAAACATCCCGAGTCTTTAGTTCTTTGAGATATTATATTGCAATGAGGGATGGGAGAAAGATACATATGCAGACTGCTAGATCAAGTTATAAGGTGTAGCTATCTCAGTCAGCCACATTATCATAGCGGAGAATGAGGAGTATAGCCAACAAGGAGTACACCCCACCTTCTGGGAGATTAAGTAAATATTGTTAACCAAAAAAAATGAAACATTTTAGTGGTGAATATTATCTCTAAAATTTACAGGTCCAAGTTATTTGCAGCCAACCCCGTCAGCGTTTTCCTAAAGGGAGGATGATATACCTTCTTTCCAACCCATTTTAGACAGAAGTTTGTGGCCAATATTATCAGCTTGTATTTTCGACCTTTCTGCAGCCTCTATGGCAGCTTTCCGAGCAGCCACATCATTGCAGGTAGACAAAAACTTAGCAAGCTCTTCAGGCGGGATATAGTCTCCCATATGATGCCCCTTCTTTCCTGGAGCTGCAACACAAAATAAGATATCAGAAGACTTGCATAGATATATTTTAATAAACATTTTACTGGATCTATTTTGAGCCCAGATGCCTGAAGTTCTAAGCTTTAATAGGATGATCAGAACAAAGATATAGCAGAATCATACAAAATCAGCGACAAACCTTGGAGAGAAGCAGGCGGAGGCATCTCATCTTTTGAAGATTTGTATGGCCTCAGCTTCTCTTCTTCTGCAGCTTTCTTCATGTAATATTCCATCATCGATATTGGATCTGACCCTGATGGACCGCTTGGATGACCTGAAAAGACAAAATATCAGTACAAGCCCAACCATAATTGAAAACCTTTCGGAATTTCGTGAAGTTCATCAACCATTGAATTTCTGATAATATGACAGTCTGATGCAGTGCAGAAGGTGCACAAATAATGGCCCAAGTGAAATGAAATTTTCCCAGAGACAAAACCAGTTCTTCAAAATCTGTAGCTTTAGAGGCACAAAACAGTCTTGAGTTTTTTTTTAAATGGTTTTTTTTAAGCTCGGATGCCTGAAGTTCTAAGCTTTTCAAAGGGAATAGAGATATGTGATGAAAAATGATCCAGTTTCAATAAATTCAAGCACTATTTTCTGCCCTCACGTACTCTAACCTCACTAGAAAACTAATCTGCCTCAATAAACTTGTGTATGCTAATCTATTTTGACAAATTCAGGTACAAAAGCAGGATTTCCATTGTTAGCCATCACATGACACCCAAATCCAGTAGGGTGAATAATCAAAACAAAATTCCAAGAGAACATACACTGAATCACATATAAACGACATTACCAGATTTCCCAGCTGAATCTGAAGAACTTGTATTCACCGCTGCTCCATATAATGCTGATGCAGGAATTTGGTAATTTGAATGCTGCTGATGTGACCTATGAGAACTACTCGTTGAACTAGGAGTAGCAGTACTAGTAACTCCTACAGCACCAAAAGGCTAATCAAGTAAATAATGGAAGAATCACAGCAAACAAATATTACGTTAATCAAGTGAAGCCAAATGAACTAGACACTAGATGCAAACAAAATGAAGTCAGCGACTTAGATAAGGCTCAAGCTGCTCCGCTGAAGGCACGCACTTGCACACACACACATATACACACAGTACATAAAATGCCATATAAAATATGGCCAGCTGAAAGCCTTGAGCTTGAAATTATTGTAAACTTTAATCATTTCACAGACTCATAGGAATCTAAATCATAATTTAGTTCATAGCTTAATTTTGTTCCTCAAAAGAGGATGCACCTATGGTCAATACCTAGCGAGAGCATATGAAAAGAACGGAAAGAGCAACTACATCTAGCTTCCTAAAAGGAAAAGACAACTCTTACTACCCAGTCACACTTTTACATGCATAAAATTCAGGTATACCAGAGCAGCTTTAGCGCTACAGTTACTTCCAAAAAACAAACTGCATAAATACTTAGAAATACACAAGAAAGGTAGTAAAAGCCTGCAATCCTATACATGGAAAGCACTAGAATTATGAAAGCAATATAAGCATGAAGAGAATTTTTACTAACCACTAAGCGATGTTTGGACATCCGTAGTCTGTGATAGAGCCTTTTCCTCTTCACTAAGTCGATATTCATAGTATTTGTAATCAGGACAGCTTTCATCAAATAAGAACCTGCAAGTAGACAATATTAAAACAAGAATTTTCTTTTTCTTTGGGAGAGAGAGAAATCAAATGATTGACCATTACCCATACATTATAGGCTACAGATAAATATACAGTAAACTCATCAGATTAAACTCTAAAAGAGACCGATGATTTTGGCAAACAAAGAGCTCCTAGACGCCAACACAAAATAGACAATTAAACGGACAAGACGAAAGCAAGAACAAGAAATGAAACCAGTTCTTAAGAGGGTGAGGAGACAACAATAGAAGAAATAGATGCAACAAAAGTCATGGATGCGAGGTCATACAACCACAATTGTACCTATGTGCTTTGACAAGACAGGATAAACCATGACAATAAAGGCCATGAAAGAAAAGAATTAATGTTTTATGATACAATGGACTATCACACACACAGAACCCCACAGAGATTCTGATTCATACTTAAATGGAGTGTCTCCTGGATTCTTTTGGCGTGTGATATGCTCAAACTGCCTTCCATTCTTGGCCACAAAACTTGCTAACTTGTCTGCAACTTTCTTCACTGCTGGATCACTTGGAGGATTTGGTGCTGCATGTCACTTAAATAACTGATTAATACCAAGAGCATGAACAAGTGAATGTAAATTACTCTTGTAGCCGCATTTTCCAAATCTTTCATTGAACATCTCTTTCCACCAATGTTTGTAGGGACTTAAGGTATAAGCTGCACGATCAGACAAGAGTAACTCAAGAATGTCTGGACCTCCTTATCCACAATGCCTAGAGAATATCCTCAAAGTACAAAATAGAATGGTACAATCTTGACTAATTAAGGGCTTAAAGGATTTGCAACATAAGGCTTCAACGACAGTGATGCAGTAAAGCTTTTTTTTCTTTTTTTTTTTTTTTGACAAGGACAGAGAAGTAGTAAATGATAAGCCATAACACAATTTGCACAAGACATTAGGGGATTATGCGGTCCAACCAAATAGAAATCACCTCATATGCGACCACCAACAAAAAGCAAAATAAGCACATTAGTAAATTCTCCAACGGACAAGAACTAAGATGACTCCATAAATTATCGAAATTCCTAAGCTATCACAAGTCCATGAAAAATGAGTCGGATTGCCTAAATCACCCTACAAACAGTAAATTAAAGAAAAGGAAATATACCGCCACTAGGAAATGCTGTTCCAAGAACCAACATGTGATACCATGAGCAAAAGATAAAAAGAAGGATATATATATATATATATATATATATATATATATATATAGAGAGAGAGAGAGAGAGATAGGAGAGGGGGGAGGGAGGGAGGGAGAGAGGGGATATCATCAATAAGTTCCAATTTTTGTAAGAAGTATTTACCAACATCAATTTGTCTAACAGGCTGGTGCAGAGCACCAGGTTCAGCCACCCTCTGCCGTTTAATTGGCCCATCTCCTGAAGAATTACCAGCATCTTTTTCATCCTCATCCTCATCGTCACCTAGCTTAACAGAAGGTGCAGCGATTTTGGACTTCTGTTTCAGGCTGAATGCAAGTTTCCCACCTGAAGGAGCTGTAGTAGTTTTCCGTGATGCATTAGCGCTTAATTCAAAGCTTGGTTTATTAATGACAGCCTTCGGAGTTGAAGATCCCAATATACTGGAGGCTATCTTAGACTCTTTTGAAGAGGCAGTCTTCACCTTTTCCGTTTCCTTCTCCTGTTGGAGCTGTTTGAACCTCTCCATGAAAGAACCATCATTGACAAATAAGCTAGAATTTGTTGCCTTCTCCATTGGAAAAAAGCCAACTATTGTTTTCTGCCAGCTGTAACTGCTCAACAAGCAATCTTACAATATATTCAGCCACTGAATGGTTTTTTTTTCTGTAAGTATATATTTAGATACTAAATGGCTGCTTTATTATCATTTCTTTCTCGACTGTTCTGTAAGTGATCATAATATTTTGAATTCCAAACAGCATTCTCAAATCCATCATGGCATCAGGAAATTTAATATAATAAAGAAAAGCAGATTTTTCCTTCTCTTCCACTCCCCTAAGGAGCGCATCAGCATCAAGACCTTGTATGAGGGTTAAGGCGTGTTTGGTAGACTGGAAAAGGAAAGTCGAGATAGAAAAAGTAAAATTTCCTTGCACTCAACTTATAGAAGGTCATGGATCCCACACTTTCTTACACATTCAGTAAAGCTGCAGGACTCCGAAGAAAGATATAAGCATACAGCTACGAACATTCTTCTTAAAGATAAATTCATCTACCAATTCAAGCAAACATATGCTAGATTGTTTTGTTCTCCTTTTTTGTACTCATCCAGAAGAAAAATTCTTCAACCTTCCAGACATTCGTATGGATTCAGATAGGTAACCTATACAAAATCTACTTCCGATACTTAATAGAACGCATGATAAAAACACATCATCGATCTGATATAGCAATCAGCTGAATAACCTTCCCTAACAGAAACAATACTAAAGCACGGGAAAAGTAGTTTTCGTCAACTCATATGTCCTGTGCTAAAAGCACTAGAATAAACCAGTGTGACACTAACAGACAAGCTTTTTTCCTTTTGAAATGGTAAGTATTAACACTATCAGACAGACTTAGATTAGTCTTATTTTAGCCCGGTAAAGTAATGGGCCTTTTCTTCAGATACTTCTCTCACTGTCAGCATGTTCTAAATAACATCCCTTTAGCCTGTTTGGAAAATTTGACAGTAAAAAAGAAAAAGGAAATTTGAAGTTACAGGTATCAGGAAACTGCCCTGCAGACACAAGTGTATTGGCATGATATTCACAAGTTCAGTGCCATTCTAGAGAACTATGCACTTTTTGGATCCAGAACATGCTTCATATCTTCAAATGAGGACATCTAATGGAGCACTATTTAATGCGTAGCGCGTAGCAAATTCAAATTGTCAAATTGATTCAATAGATTATAAGGGAGCATGAAAATGAGAATCTGACTCAATAAATGAAGGGAACGGCCATCCTGCCCAAAAAGCTTTACATTTACAAGCTGTAATAGAGAGTTTTAGATTTCAAATTATCTGACTGATTTCTCTTATAACTTCATATTTTTAGATTATTTTAGATTATTTTCAATAATCAGATTTGTCATCTACAATTGCGTTATACTCATAACCATAACAGCAGAAACAGTTAGGCAATGATAGACGCAACCAGTTAAAGGATTTGTTTTATAACTGTGGTGTCCATGCCAGCTTGCGCACACCTCAACTAATTCCACGGGATACCTACCTACCTCCCGCTGGCAATCGGTACTAGGTAATTCTGTCCAGGCTTGAATAGATGGGAAAAAATCACGTAATATTTTTGTCTGCTGGAATTTGAACCTGAAACTCAACCCACTTCATTGACCACTACGCCACACAATTGGGTGTCGCAACCAGTTAAATGTTAGTTCCTTCTCCTTCAAAGGGTTCATTTTGACCTGTCTGGACAACATCTTTTTTTTTGGATAAGCGTGGTGTTCAGCTCGTCGTAGTTTATTTTAAGTATTATTAGTGCTTAGTGAGTGAATGACAGTTTTTGGATGAAAAGACCTCCTCAACAATTCTTCAACAACAACAATAAACCCAGTATAATTAGTAGGGTCTGCGGAGGGTAGTGTGTACGGAGACCTTATCCCTACCTTGAAGGCGGAGAGGTTGTATCTAATAGACCCCGGCTCAAGGAAAGATGAAAAAATGAAAATAAAGCAATAGCAACAAACAGTAACTCCTCAACAACTCTTCAACTTCAATAAAAAAAGGATCACTTTTTGCCTAAAGATATATTTTCAATTTTTTTGCATCAAACACCATCTTCCAATAAATAACTTTACTTTTTACAACAAATTACCATAGGCATCGCCGCCCGGAGAGACAGAAAAGCACAAACATGAATAAATTTATAGTCTTGATCGAAAAGCTCATCTGTTAATTGAAACCCTAAAGTCATCAACCATAATCCAACAAACTCAAAATTCGACACACGATAAAACAAAAACAAATTCCGAGAATCACACAAAAAAGAAAATCCACAATTTCAGGGGGAAAAAACAACTGATAAAAGTAATTAAAAAAAACGAAAGACGTTCAATACATTCGTCCTCAGTAAATCTACCTGAGGAATCAAGAATGAAAAGTTGATCCCGAAATCAGCAACCGCACGTAATCGGATTGATTCAACAAAGCAAATGAAACTGAAACCCTAAAAACGAAGATCGAGAGCGGAAATAATTGGTAATGAATAAGGGGCGCATGTACGTATTTTGGTTGGGGTTTGGGGGAGGGGGGGCGGGGGGAGAAAGCAACGTCTGTTAAAGCCTTTGGGCGTTTATGTAAAAAGGTTATTTTCATCTTATTTGCCTCCCATATTTTCTTTTATTTATACACGCTGCCCCTAAAGGAAAGAATATGATGAAGCTGGAAGAAGGGCACAAAATGAAACAACTAAATATATTTACTTTTTTATAGTCGAGTTTCCCGATGGCCAGAGCCAGATAGTCCGAAATTTGATGGATAATATCTGACTTTATTTGCACATGGTTCGAACTAATACCGGTGCTTCAATCGCAGTCAAGATTTTTATTAAGGTGAGTTAAGATATAAGAAAATAAGTTTATCAAAAAATTAAAAGGTGTTATTATATAGTATATATATATTTCTAAAAATTTATCAAGTTAAACAGTGTAATTTTCTGACGAAGGGATATCGATTGACACAATAAACTAAAGTCTTAAAGACAAAACATAACAATATCAATTATATAAGTAGTTAGTGCGACAAAGAAGAGCGATAAAATTATAACGGAAAAGGGATATTTATATCTCTCTACTTTGAAATATTATGTAAAAGAACCATTGGTTTTACTATCTGGCCTCTAGGATCCCTACCGTCATAGTTCCAGTCATAAATATTCTTATTTTAAACGGCGAGCCACGTGTTGCCTCCTGAACGACTAACCCAGCCCAAACAAAATAAACCTATATATTTCGTGAATCGCCCTGTTACCCGGCCCAATACCCTTTTAATTAATTAGACTCACACATAAATCATATCACATTTCCACTTAACGTTCCATCTTAACCAAAAAAATTCCCTCTTCTCTCTCACTACAATGTCGACTTGTTAGTAAGGCACAAGGCTTTCTAGGTAAAATCTTCGGTTGGTTATGTCGTTTTCTCTTACATCTGTCGTTTATTTTAATATTTCTGGGTTAGTGGTATCTTTTTTAAACCACTATTAGTTGACTTTAGGGTTTTTCGATATTCTTTGAAATGAAAATTTTTGTGTTTGGAAGTGTATATTCCTGATATTTTGTTGTTTCTTGTATCACTTTGGTATTTATTTTGTATGCATGTGCTTTTAACATGTGGTCCCGAAATGGTGGTTAGGGTTTAGTGCATTTCAGCTTTTGTTTATTGGTTTGGACACTTTTATGTTAAACAATTATTTCATAAGTAGGAAGAAGGGTTCTTTGCTCCCTTGTGCATGTTGTTTGTCAGCAAGTATTTGATTTATGTCGGGTATGTGTGTGAAAATATGGTTCCTTTCAAAATTTCTAATCTGCACCAATCATTAATATGGTCCCTTATTGGTTTGTTGGTTCTGAAGTAGTTGTATGTATCTTCATAGAGGGGGTCCCTTGTTGGTTTATTTATTCTCAATTGATGTTGTATTTATCTAGAAGGGTTCCCTTGTTGGTTTTGTTTATTCTTGTGGTTCCTATTTTTCAGTTATTTTATTTTGTAAAATTTGCTTTCTTCTTTTCAATATTATCCAGATTATTAATATTGTTTACTTAATTATTTTAGGTTATTAAAATGGTTAGTGTTGACTTGAGATTCAATCATGATGGTGAGTGGCTCAAGGAACCACATCTCCTCTAAAGCAAGAAACTAGGGGTAATTGGCGAAGTGACCTCATTTCAAACTTGAATTGGCCAAGTAACTTTCAAGTTTTAATTTCTGTAGGTTTGACCTTCATGCTTAACTAATGCTTAAGTGGGACTATAAAATAAAGGAAAAAGTTCAGTTTTTATCCTTAAAGTTTTACTTATTACACTTTGATCCCAACCTATATAATTCTAATATTACCAGATTTAAAAAAAATTACATCCCTTCACGCGTCATCTGCCGTCCCAATCCCCATTTCTCAGGGCTTATTCCTCCATTGTAGCTTGTTTTTCTTGCATTCAACACATAGAGGTCATCTCTCTTTTTCCTCATTTCTCTCAAAGCTTCATTCTTTTGATTTATCATTTACGGAGAAGAGATCGAAAAATTGAGGGGTTTTTGGATCTGTCAAATTTGGGGATAAAAGTGGCAGTATATTGGATTGATAATTCATTCTAGGTGGTATATTATGTAACTCCTTCATCTGGCAAGTGTTTTCATCTCATCTTCTTTGTCATTATTAATTTGGATTTCTGTAAAAACTTTCTGCATAGTGCTCGACCACTAGTGTACAATAGACCTGTCACAACCCGAAATCCCAACTTCGGAGTCATGATGGCGCCTAACATCTACTTGCTAGGCAAACCGACATAAAATAAAACATTAACTGATTTTAACAATTGAAAACAAAATATTATCAATGATAACGATATAGGTCTGAAGTAGAGTAAAATAATATCAAAAAACAAAGTCTAAACATAACCCAGAACCTGGAGTCACGTGTACATCAACATCTAGAGTGCTACAAACAAGGTCTGAACAAAATACAATGTTTTGAACCTCAATAAAACAGTAAAGATAGAAGGGATTAGGACTTAAGGGTTGCGGACACCGTGCAGCTATATCTCAAGTCTCCGACAGTGACTAAATCCGAGCAAAAGCTATTGAGCGCCGCTAGGACCAACTCCGGTATCTGCACAAGAAGTGCAAAGTGTAGTAGGAGTACAACCGACCCCATGTATCTGTAAGTGTCGAGCCTAACCTCGATGAAATAGTGACGAGGCTAAAGCGGGCTACTTACAATAATAATAATAATAACAATAATAATAATAATAATAATAATAATAATAATAATTATTATTATTATTATTATTATTATTATTATTACAAAATAGATTTTAGTCCAGGATCACTGGTAAGACAACATATTCAGTCCGAATTTTTTAATGATAAATGGACTTGTTTTAGAACATGGTTCTTTGAAACTTATAGTGATATTGACAAAAGGAATATTTCCCAAGAATTTTATGAAATTTGTTCTTTGCATAATAAAGTTGTGTACTTTGTTCCTTGGTTTATAACCACTTATGTGCCATTATATGTTCGAGTTCTTGAAAGAACTTACAAAGAAAGCAGTGGACAAGTAGTGAAGGGCATATACCCGTCACAAACGTCTTAATAATAATAATAATAATAATAATAATAATAATAATAACAAGAAAAGAAGCAGGAAGTGGAAGTAAAGCCAATTAGATGTTTGACCCTAATAGTCTCCAACATCTCAATGATTGGCTTGTACTTGCTTCTAGTATCCAAGAATAGAAAGATTCAATTTGATTGTTGTCAACTACCTGATACTTGCATATTGTGTCAAAGTAGGCTCTACATTACATATGGGGAGGATAATTCATCAAATCGTTGGCAGCATCTGCATCTAAATTGCCTAAGTCCTTCAGTTGGTTTTTGAACTCCTCTTCATAAGTTGATCATACACACCACCGTAATAGCTTCTTCAGTTCACTTTTACTCCATCTTCTGCACTAGTTTGGCTCAATAAAAGGGGGTTGATTCTAGAACAGTAGTCTACGACAGAAGGTCACATGACTCCTTTTTGAAATAAGGGGGTTGATTCTAGATCATAGGTCTACAATGGACAGTGTGGGTGGTTGACTATAAAACAGTAGTCTATGAGACAAGTTGGTCACATGACTCCTTCTTAAAATAAGGGGGTTGACTCTAGATCATAGGTCTACGATAGACAATGCTGGTGGTTGACTATAAAATAATAGTCTAAGATGTACAGTGCAGTAGTTGATAGTAGAATTCTCTAAGATGTACGTATCATGGCTTTGCTACGGGAACCGTACCATAGTCACAATAATTTATTATTGATCATGCCTAAAGCAAGCTACGATGTTCGAAGATTGTTAATCTTTCCTAAGTTTAAGATCAGTTGTGGAGGTTCTAATGGTATGGAATTTGCTTGTGGATAAGTAACAAAGTATTAATTAATTCTGATCCTTTGGACCTTTGCTACACTAGAGTTCACTTGAAAGGAAAGTTCGAATCATAGTCATGAGGTAATGCCTTGGAGTTGATGAGGGCTTAACAAAATTGATTATAATTTCCAATTAATTAATCAACCCAACGTGAATTAATAACAAAGAAATAGTACGATGGGTCAGGTTGAGCTAAACATTTTGCACAAGGCCTCCAGTAAATCATGTGAGTGTAGATGGGCCTCAGAGTAATGCCTAAAGCATTCAACCCTTTAGAAGGGTTAGCGTAAAGTAGCGCAGGACTCCAGATGGGCCTGTAGTTGAGCCCAGGCAGAAATCAAGTCGAGGCCCATTAAAGTTGAGCCCAGTTTATTAGCTTACAGATCCAAATTTGAGTTTCAACAGGGTTAACACAATAATTGCATCAGGAAAACATAATTTCGAATTTACAAGAACAACCACTCTAATTATAACTAATTCCTGGGAATAGTGATTTGATCATTCCAAAAAAAAAAAATGATTATAGTGATCTCCCATGCAATCTTCATGTATCACTTAATTTATTACATCAAATACTATAAACTAACATCCTGTAATTCTGAAGTTCCAAAGTGTTAGAACAAACAAATCTCAAAGCCATTTAACTCGTGCCTCCCCATGTCTTACACCAACCAGGTTTCTAATTTACAAGAAAATAGCCACTGGGTTACTCTTGCAAACCAGGTTTTGTGCATAGTAATTAGAATCGGCACATGAACGGATCAATTTCAGAAATCAGTCGCGAGGCCGTTAATAACATACAATTGTACTCTTCAGACCTAACAATAAACTCACAACATGCTTTAACCTATTCAACAAGTCATTATGTCCAGCCTTGCAAGTATTTAAACATGTAATTCGCAATTAAAATCAACATTTGAAATGAGCAGTAATGTCATCTTAGATTTCGTAGGTCTATTGTTCAAGCACCAAACCAATATAAACGGATTCTCACCAAACTAAACTAATTTTAAATCTACTACACAACAACTTAATCAGAAAAGATTCAGCAGATCAAATAATAACAAGTCAGGATATCATGGAGAAGAGGAATCCATTCATTTTGCCTAAAACAATAACTCATAATCAACAGATGGGTACCTGATTGTGCAAGAACTACTTTAGAAATGCCAAATAAAGGTTGATTCCAGCAAGTTTGATTTCAGAGAAGCAAAGATCAACAGATTCAGCAGCAAAATAAAAGCACCTTCCGACCCAAATGATGTTTGAAGCCTAGAAAAATGAAGAGAAAACTAGCTGTAGTTCCCAACAGACCTCTCTTCTATCTACTTTTCTTTGTTTTTGTTTGTTTCTTATTTTGAAAATTGGACTTCAGATATGAAATTCAGGATTTTTCAGCTGCTATAGGGCTTAGGCGTGTGAGAGAGTGAATGTAGATGAGAGAGTGAATAGGCAGATGAGAGAATATGAGTGTATGACTGAAATGTGTATCGCGTGTGTAGAATGAGTGGGGGTGGCCTGTTATATGGAAAATGCAGAGATTCCTTTTCAATTTTCTTCTTTCTTTTCAGCCCTTCCCTTTTCTGTTATTTACTCCTTTTACCCCAGATACCCGAGCCTTCTTCATTCTTTTATTTCTAGTTGATTCCTTTCTTATCTTCTAAAAACTAACAGAAAAAATTCTCTCCAATTTTAATTTTTTTTATTCCCACCCTTTGATTCTTATTAATTACTATGCAGGATATAACCAAAACCTGGGCCTAGGTCCAGTAGACCCAGCAAACAGTTTCAATAACACAAGACAAAACAAATCACACAAATTTAGAAGCCCTAAATAATTTTATCTATTAAACCTAATTCAACATGTAAATAACTAAATCAGAATTAATTAGCCTACATGACCATACAACTAAATATGATATTAAAAAGATAGTGTCAATTTCAATATTCAATAATCAATAATCAAAGATTTAGTTAAATACATTGATAAATAATCCGGTGATAGAAAGGGTGAAAAAACAAGGAGATATACCTAACTGAACTTCAAAGAAGACTCCCGAAAAGAACTGCCGGTCAACGGCCGGTTGACCAAAATTCGACCAACGAGAAATAGATTAAATCTTATATCAATTGATAGCTCTTGTTAAGAGCTATCCGTTGATGTACGTTTCAACCAAAATTATGGCTGAATTGATCGAGAAATGAGAAAGGGGAAAACTCTGAATTTCGGGGGTTCGTAGATCTACTAGACGACGAGTTCTGCTGGTTCTTTGGGAAAATAATTAAGGGATTCAAATAAAGGGGATGATGGGGATTATTTGGTGGTGATTTGGGGTTATTTTGTAGCGGGCGGCCGCCATGGACGATTTTCGATGGTGGCAAACGGTGGAGGGTAAGAGAGAGGAGGGTTAAGTTATGAGATGGGTCTTTGGGGGTAGGGGTCGATCTCAACGACAGTTTTAAGAGGCTGGGAATTCAGTTCCCAACCGTTAGATCATATGGAAACGGAGGGTTGAGATTAGTCGGTTGACCGTTTGACCTAAAGCGGGGTCGTTTGCAAGCAAAACCGCGTCGTTTAGGTTTATGAAGGGTTGGACAGGGTGCAGGGATTGGGCTGAGGCGGATTTAGGCTGGTATTTTGTGAGATTTGGGCTGCCTAAATGTTTGTCCCAATTCGGAATCTAAAGAAGACATACCCTTTTATTCTTTATTTGGTTTTCAAAACTAACCAAATTAACAATAATTGAACCTATTTTGCAAAAATGACCTATTTAGCAATTAAACTAATTTAGATTAATTATAACTGAGCTAGTTAACTACCAACATGCAAAAGAACTAAACTAATATAATTTTTTATGATTTTCAATTAACATGTAATTAAATCCTATGATGCAATCAAGTTATAAAATGCAATACATGAAAGATAAAATATATATTATTTATTTTGGTGATTTTCTATAACCCCTAAATGTTCCTAATAATGCAAGAATGCGAATAATGCGAATAATCTATTAATGCAAGAACAATGCGATCAAATAAAATGAACAAAAATCCTAAAATTCTATCAAACAAATTTTGAGTATTTTTTAGGAGTAAATTTATATCGGGCAAAAATTATGTGCTCACAGTTGCCCCTCTTTGCTCGGAAACATGAAGAGTTTTCGGGCAAAGATAAACTGAGTAATTATAAATAATTTTTTCCCACTTGATACTCCAGGAGAAGCATATTTAAAAAGTTTGACCGAACCTTGCTTCTGAGGTTGCCTACATATCCTTGGCTATAATGGAATCAGGTCAGTGTATTTCAGGAAAGTTTGGTAGTTGAGACTATCGAAAAAGCTGTGATGTCACTGCTGCTGCTGTCACTGCTTGTTGAACTCCTTATTACACAAAAATTAAAATTAAAAGAAACGAAACAAAATTTATCAACTATGAGTTACAAGATTCATATCTATAAGTCTTCTGAAGCTTGGTCTTGAGTCTTGAATAGTTCTTCATGCAGACTTTTGACTTGAACCTCGATGCTTGCTAGGTACAGGTGCTAGTTCATTCTTCTACGGCTTCTTCTGATCAAAACGGAAAATGCAATGCTCGTGACATCAGTCATGTCTTGAGCAGTCCACATCTTTTCAATCACTTCTTCATTTTTGATTCACTTTTTTTTTTCTTTTCTTTATTCTGTATTGAGACTTCTTCTTTTGGTTATTTCGAACCCTGTGCCTCGAGGTAAAACCTGCTCAGACACCAAAACAAGCAACAAACAAAATTTTTCTGCCCTAGTTTTTACTGAAAAAATTTCGTGAGTTATCGTAACAAAATTCTAAACTACTTTTTTTTTGGTATGGTGTTTCTTTATTGTCAAAATGATGCCTCAACTAAGGATTGATGTACCTTATGTTGGAAAATGTGGTCGGGGAATGGTATACCCTATATCAGCAAAGAATTAGGGAGAAGTGTACCCTGCATTTAAGATTAAATCAACTAGTGAGTAGTGTACCTTATGTTGGAAAATACAACTAGGGTTTATTGTACCCTATACTGGTAAAAATTAGGGAATGGTATAGCCTATACTTGGAATAATATCAGGGAGTGGTATACCCTGCATTTCAGGTCAATCAAACAGTAATAATATTATGGAGTGGTGTACCCTGCATTTAAGATCAATTGGTAATAATATCAAGGAGTGGTGTACCCTACGTTTAAGCTCAACTCAACTAGGGAGTGGTATACCCTATGTTGGAAAAATACAGCTAGGGATTGGTGTGCCCTATACTCGTAAAGAGACTAGGGAGTGGTGTACCCTATGTCTAAAATATCATCAACTAGGGAATGGTGTACCTTACGTTGGAAAATGTAACTAGGGATTAGTGTACCCTATACTGGTAAGGAGACTAGGGAGTGGTGTACCCTATGTCCAGGATTGATATTAGGGAGTGGTGTACCCTGCATTTTAGCTCAAGCAAATAGTAATGATATCAGGGAGTGGTGTACCCTGCGTTTAAGCTCAATCAACTAGGAAGTAATATACCCTATGTTGGAAAACATAACTAGGGATTGGTGTACCCTATATTGGTAAGGAGACTAGAGAGTGGTGTACCCTATATCTAAAATATCATCAACTAGGGAGTGGTGTACCCTGCATTTAAGCTTTACCAATAAAGATATCTAGGAGCAGTGTACCCTACATTTAAGATCAATCAACTAGGGAGTGGTGTACCCTATGTTGGAAAAAGCAACAACTAGGGGTTGGTGTATCCTATACTGCCATGCTTTCGAATGTGTGATTTTCTCTCCTTTTTTTTTTAGATTTAGAGAATAAGTAAAATGCGGGAATTTTTTTTTTAAAAGACTTCCCTTATTGAGAGTTTTTGCTGTTGCAGAGCTGTTTTTAGTCTCCGCGCAATTTCTTTTTTGGTTACACCTGCTTCTTGCAAGGTTATTTTTGGATTGCACATCTTTCCTGTTTTCCAACAAAGAACAATTGTTAATTCGAAATGGTGGTTGGTGTTGCGGCCCTGAGTGTTTCAATCACTTGATCGCAGCCCATCTTCTTTTGATGATGAATTCAACTACAACTGGTTGATTCCTGAATACCGAATGCATTTCTGGCCTAGAAGAACCTTTGGCTTTTCAAAATTTTGTCATGATGGTTAGTTACATAGCGAGACTTAACCTTTCCAACTTTATTTTGCCTTTGTGGGCATTTAACTTTTGGCTTCTTTCTTCAAAGTTCCAATTTCAGAGCACTGGGGAACCTTTGGCTTTTCAAACTTTGCAAGATGGTCACTCGCATGGGACTTAAACTTTTCAACTTCATTTTTCCCTTGTAGGTACTTCAATATGATTTCCTCCTTCCTAGAATTTTTGATTTTGAAGCACCACCATGGCCAGTCGGGGCAGACTTGATGCACTTGCCGAGGCTGGGTGCCTTTTGAATATATCAGCTTGTGTTAAACGAGAGCCCTGTAAATCAGTCTTGCCATCTCTTCTTTGCCTTAGTTTTTGGAACAAAGTTAGACCGAAAGGGATTCAAAGAAAAATAAGCAATGGAATAGAGAATGAGTTTAAAATAAGAGGTGTCCCTTTCGAGGAACAGAAAGACGGACTTATCTAGGAGTACATGTGGACTTCAATGAATAAGACATGCCTTTTGGACTGGATACCTGATCTGTGTAAACCGTCCGGCTCATAGAAACTCCTCCCAACTTTTGACTTGAAACTGAGAATTCTCACTCAGGACTGTGTTGATGTCATGGTTGCATGGATCCTCTTTTCGATCAACAGTGCCCTTTTGCGGGTTTTCACTAGTTGACCTCTCTCATTTCTCTTCTCGACATCACCTCGTAGTGCCCTTTGTGAGTTTTCACTAACAAGACTCTCATTTTTAATTTCTCTGCTCACCATCGCCTTACGGTGCCCATGAGGGTTTTTACCAATAAAATTCTCTCATTTCTTGACGGCTCCAGTTCCAAATATTTGCGGCCTCTGATTTTACACATTCTCGTCGTTTGGTTGGGAGGACTTGAAAGGGATTTGATAAAAAATATTTTGGATTGAACTACAACTTTGGAACCTTGTAGACGAAATCATCGTCAAAACGTCATAACTGCTGCCCTAGTTTCAACTTATGGGGGAATGTGGATTTTCTATTTAGCGTGAGCGAACCCCAGGGTGAGGCTGCCTACGTATACTTTTCGGAATCAGGTCAAACATAGTTTAATTAACTTGAACTTGTTTTGATTTTTGTTTTGTTTTCTTTCTTTCTTTCTTTCTTTTTTCACCTTTTTTTTCACTTTTCTCTTCCTTTTTTTTTCTTTCAATAATGACTTCTAGGTTCCAAAGAGGGTAATCAAAGAAAGGGTACCGGCTCAAAGGGTTTGCAAAGGGTTGATAGTGTTTGGGTAGCCAGAAAGAAAGCATTCGTCATCCCAATCAGAGAATGTTAAAGCTGCGTAAAGGGTCAAAAATAATACCTTTTGACCACGTCTATATTGACAGCTATCTCGAGGATATTTTCTTTGATGTCTCCCAAATACATCGTTCCCTTTGGCTGCACTTTTGTTACAATGTATGAACCTTTCCAATTGGGGTGAATTTTCCTTTAACTTCCTCGTGATGTGGAAGAATCCGCCTCAGAACGAGTTGCCCCACTTCAAATTTCCCGAGCCACACTTTCTTATTATAGGCACTGGCCATTCTTTGTTGGTACAAATGCCCGCGGCAAATTGCGGCCAATCGCTTTTCATCAATCATAGTCAATTGTTCCAACCAAGTTTTGACCCATTCATCATGCTCGATCTCGGCTTCAATAATGATTCGAAGAGAGGGAATCTCGACTTCTGCAGGTATTACGGCTTCAGTGCCATAAACCAATAAGTAGGGGTGGCCCCAACTGATGTGTGCGCAGTTATGCAATATCCCAATAGTGCAAAAGGTAACTTTTCGTGCCACTGCCTGGAACCCTTAACCATTCTCCTAGATCTTTTTAATGTTCTTATTTGTAGATTCAATGTCGCATTAGCTTTAGGCTGATGCGTAATTTTAAATTATTCGCATACCTCCCTTATCAAGTGGTAGTTCAGATTTGCATAATTGCCCGTAATGATAGTTTTTGGAATACCAAAATGAAAAATAATATTGGAATGCACGAAGTCCACCACTGCTTTCTTAGTGACCGCTTTGAAAGTGACTGTTTCGACCCATTTTGTGAATAATCAATGACAACCAAGACGAATTTGTGCCCATTTGAAGCTTTTGGCTCGATTGGCCCAATAACATCCATGCCCCAAGCAATGAACGGCCAAAGCGCTTACATAGGATGCAACTCCGAAGGTGGTGAATGAATCAAGTCACTATGTATGTGACACTGATGGTACTTTCGGATAAAACTGAAACAATCTTTTTTCATGGTCATCCAGTAATAACCTGCCCGGAGGATTTTCTTTGCAAGGATATACCCGTTCATGTGAGGTCCACGCACTCCCGAGTGTACTTCATTTATGATCCTATCAGCTTCTCGAGAATCTACGCACCTCAACAGATTCAGATCTGGAGTCCTTTTGTACAAGATTTCCCCACTCAAGAAGAATTTGCTTGCAAGCCTTCTAATACTTCTCTTTTGATCCCCACTGGCCTGTTCAGGATATTCTTTTGTTTTCAAGAACCTTTTGATATTATGATACCATGGCTCACCATCTGGCTCTATTTCAACTGCGTTACAATAACCATGCCTTTCTCGAACCTGAATTTCCAACGGGTCAATATGAGCATTACTCGGGTATGGCAGCATTGAGGCCAAAGTAGCTAGTGCATCTGTTAGCTCATTGTGGAATCGAGAATATACTTTAAAAGAGTCCCATTCACCTTGGGCTTGTCGAATAATTAAATCAGAATCCACCATAATTAATAACTCTTGTACATCCAGATCAATCGCCATGTTCATGCCCATGATGCAAGCTTCATACTCGGCAGTATTGTTTGTGCAACAGAACTGAATTCGGCCGTGATCAGATAGTGTTGACCTGTGGGCGAGATCAAAATTGCCCCAATCCCTACCCCTTTTGTATTCACAGCCCCATCAAAGAACATTTTCCAGGCATTGATGTTCTCACTTCAATAGAGTTTACTTCTTCGTCAGGAAAATAAGTGTGGGTTGGTATTGATCATCGACCGGATTCTCATCTAGATGATCCGCCAAGGCTTGAGCTTTCATCGCCATGCGAGTGACATAGACAATGTCAAACTCGGTGAACACGATCTGCCATTTTTCTAATCTTCCAGTGGGCATCGGCTTTTGAAATATATACTTCAAAGGATCCATCCTGGTTATGAGATATGTTGTGTAAGCCAGCAAGTAATGTCTCAACTTTTGGGCGACCCAAGTTAGGGCACAACAAGTTCTTTCCAACAAAGTGTACTTGACTTCATAACTGGTGAACTTCTTGCTCAGATAATATATGGCTTGTTCTCTTTTCCCTGTTACATCGTGTTGCCCCAGGACACAGCCGAAAGAATTCTCTAGGACTGTTAGATACAAGAACAAAGGTCTTCCTGGTTCGGGCGAAACCAACACCGGTGGATTTGACAGATATTATTTGATTTTATCAAAAGCCTGTTGACACTCATCTTTCCATTTGATTGTTGCGTCTTTCTTCAACAGCTTGAATATTGGCTCACACGTGGTGGTAAGCTGCGCGATGAATCTACTGATGTAATTCAATCTCCCTAGCAGACTTATAACCTCTTTCTTGCTCTTCGGAGGTGGCAAATCTTGAATAGACTTTATCTTTGTCGGATCTAATTCGATACCCCTCCGACTGACTATAAACCCTAAGGGTTTCCGTGACGAAACCCCGAATGCACATTTAGCTGGGTTTAATTTCAAATCATACTTGCGCAACCTCTCAAAGAATTTCCTCAGATCTCACACATGGTCTTCTTACGTTCTTGATTTAGTGATCACATCATCCACATATACCTCAATCTCTTGATGCATCATGTCTTGGATGATGGCAGTCATAGCTCTCATATAGGTCGCCCTGGTATTTTCATACCAAATGGCATGACCCTGTAACAGTAAGTGCCCTAGGGTGTTGTGAAAGCGGTTTTTTTTGCATCCTCCCCATCCAGTAGAACCTGGTGATACCCTGCGTAACAATCCACGAAAGATTGTATTTCGTGTTTAGCACAATTGTTAACAAGAATGTAGATATTTGGCAGTGAAAAATATCCTTGGGACTCTCTTTGTTCAAATCCCGATAATCACCACAAACTCGGGTTTTTCCGTCTTTCTTTGGCACCGGTACCACATTAGCCAGCCATGTAATGTTTCGGACCACTCGGATCACACCAGCTTTCAATTGTTTTGTGACTTCTTCCTTGATTTTATCACTGATGTCAGTTTTTAACTTTCTTTGCTTCTGCTATACGGGGGGATAACCGGGATAGGTAGGCAGTTTGTGTACCACCAAATCAACATGCAACTCTGGCATATCATCATAAGACCATGCAAACACGTCTTTGAATTCAAACAAAAGTTGGATCTAGGTATCTCTAGTTCTCTCATCAGCGTGAATGCTTATCTTGGTTTCTCGGACCTCTTTTGAATTGCCCAAATTAACTGGCTCAGTTTCATTTAAGTTTGGCTTAGGCTTATTCTCTAATTATTCCAATTCTCGATTTATTTCCCTAAAAGCCTCATCTTTGTCATATTCCGCATCTTGATTCATTATTTCAATGTTAGATAGCATTTTAGGATCTGAGCATGAAGTCCGCAAGCATGTCATGTTGTTAAAGTCCGCATTTTTAGAACTGAAAAGAAAAAGATAAGAAAAATAGCAAAATTTGAAAAAAGTGACATATATGAATAATGAAATATTGATTTCATTGAATCGAATTGAAAGATAGAAGGGTTTACATCAGAATTTAAAGATAGTAAAGTAAAACATTCGAGTTACACCCTGAAATAACCCGTAATGCAGAAAAGATAGCAAGACTGAACTATTGAGATTCTCGCCTGACGGGGAACGGGGCACCCTCCCAGTTTTGGAGCTTGAAATTGGGTCCCATGTGCTGCACCTCGGCAAGGCTCGTGCCTTCTCCCGGCTGGACCATGTCAGATTCGTATAGCATTTGTTTCAGAGCTCTGCAGATATCATCTATCGCTTGGGCTGTGAAGGCCTCTTCTTCTTCCTCTACATACTTTTGCTTGATAAATGATCGGGAGAGATGTGGGATGGGCTGTGATAGGACCCACCCATTTTCTTTGCGTTTTCCAGCCCATGTTCTGTGAGCCGATGTAGCTCGGAAACCCAAACCGAAAGGCTTCTCATTCGCGACCGGGGAAATTGGCTCAGTAATTCCCTTCAGGGATGCCCCAAGCCCCTTTCCGGGCTTGTACCCATTTTTGATCATTTGGGTGGCACCATAATTGAAGCATTGGACAAACAAGGTTGAGGTAGTGGGTCCCCCCTCTTCAAATTGGTCAGCGACCACAATTTCAAAAGCTTGATACACGATTTGCTCACTGCCTTCCCTGGCTTCAAGACAAGGGACTGAGGGGTCTTGGTAAATAGATTGCTCGTCCTCTCCATGGATAATAATTTCTTGATTGTCATACTCAAACTTGACCATCTGATGGAGAGTGGACGGAACAGCTCTGACGACATGAATCCATGGTCTGCCAAGAAGGAAGTAAGAGGTTTCCATGTCCAAGACTTGGAAGGTCACCTCGAAGTCCACAAGGCCAATAATTAAGACAAGATCAATTTCTCTGATTGTATCCCTCTTAACCCCATCAAATGCTCGTACCAGACATTGTTGGACCGAATTCTTTTTGTACCGATTTCCATCCTCTAGAGCGTTGAAAGGGGACAAATATCTATTCCAGACCCACCATGCAACATCACCCTTTTCACATAGTAGCCCTCACATTTAGCAGTCAGGGGGAGGGCTTTGTTGTGGGCATCTCCCTCTGCAGGCAAATAATCACGACTAAATGAGATCTTATTGCCCTAAAAAAATCTCTTCGTCATTCTTTCCAATTGTGCAATAGTAGTTTCATCTGGGACATGTGCTTCGTGCAATGTTTTGAGTAGAACCTTCCGGTGTTCATCCGAGGCCAACAGTAGAGATAGAAGTGGGATCTGGGAAGGATTTTTTCGGAGTTGATCAATTATCGAGCACTCTGAAGTTTTCGTTTTCTTAAAGAATTCCTCCGCGTCTTCGTCGTTCACGGGTTTCTTGGGTGGCGTTTGGTTGTCCCTGTTTTATTTGGCTTTCCTTAGCTCATCCAGGGAATAGTACCTCCCAGATCGATTCATCTCATTTACTTCCCCCATAATGTTTTTCCCCTTATAAGTAACCACGGTTCTGTTGTAGTTCCAAGGGACTGTTGTAGAAACTTTTATTGGACTCTGTGGTGCAGGACTGATAACCATGAGCTCTGTCAGGCTTGGTGATATTATCGGCCCCCGCGCCACATGTGTTCCCTTCGGTACGTACAACCTTGGCACGTTCAATGTAAATTTACTTTCATCAAACTTCATTGGAGTGCTGAGGACAAGTTGTTCTTTCCTCGAGGCTTTTGGAACATAAAGAACCAAATTCTTGGCAGGTGCCGGCTCAGCTTTCGTTTCAACGGCCTGAGGGACCGGAGCTATTTTCTTTTCAATTTTTGTTGGTTTGGCTGTTGCTTTAGGTTTTGCCTCTGAACTAGCAATGGAAACAATGGCCTTCAGTGCCGTGATAAATTCCTTATCATTACAGATGATACTGATAACTGGCCCGTCATATTGGGATCCTCCTCATCCCTGATGTGCCGGAGAATTTCGGCACATTTGATACTAATTGCTTAGATTTTAGCTTGTTTTAAATGCAATTTCCCTTTGTACTTATGTAATTTTAGTATTTTTTAAAGTGTATGAGGCGTAAGGACCTAAGAGCATGGAAAAGAGTTCAAAAAGCCACAAAAAGACAAGAAAAGAGCAAAAAGGCATCGTAAATGTGGATATGCTATCGCAAAACCCACATGCGAGTCGCATATTTCACGGAGAGATCGCAGATCAAAACAGATTTTTGGGCAAAGTTCAACGTCAAAAATGCAGTCTCGTCTGCGATTGCATAACTTGTTTGCGAGCCGCAGAAGTAACCGCAAACTAAACATGAAGTCTACTAAAGGAAGAAAATGCGATGTGCGGTCGCATTTTTACAATGCGGACCGCAAACCATGAATGCGGTGAAGGCGAAACTAAGGTTACAATTTGCGATGGCCATGTCAAAAATGCGGACCGCATGTCTGTTATGTGACAGAAATGCGGTCGCATATTCAACCTGAAAGGGCAGTTTTGTCTGATTTTTGTCCCGATTTTTAGCCCTCTATAAATAGATTTATTGGGGTTTTGTGGGCTCTATCTTGTCTGACTTTAAAGTTACAATACAAAGCATTAATATTCCTCTCTTTTGGAAGCTTTTGGGTCAAGAATCTCTCACTTTGTAAGATTTATGGCTTTTAATATTCTCTTGCTTTTTGTATTTTAGTATGAGTAGCTAACTTTAAATACTAAGGTTGTGGACCCTAAATGAGTGTTATGTTAATGGGTGTTTAACATTGAATATATATATAATGGTTGGTTGATATTTATTTACTTCTCATTCTTCATTTATTGTTGGTGGTTGCAAACATTAACAAGTGCTATTAAATTCTTGCTTTGCTTGGGAAAGTGGGGTAGAATTTGGTAGAAGTAAATACCACTCAAGGCTTTAAATCTTGTTTAATAAAATCGCTTAGGAATAAGTGGATTTTATTTTGCATAAATTGATTGTTCTTAATCGCAACTCTTTTATATTTGGAAAAATCATAAAGAGTATTGTAAAATATTGGGTAGTCATTTAGACATCATTTGCATATCAAAAGGTCCTTCCATTAGAAATATATCATACTAACACGGGTACCATTACACTTCATTAATGGGGACACAACCTTGGTTTATTTAATCAAATCATCTACATTCTCAATATTTCAATTAGCCATCACCTAAAACCAAACTCAATTCATACTCTTGTTACCATTAATACATACTCTTGTTACGGTTAACTGGATAGAATTACGACTTTAGTCGAGTAACACACTAGTCAAGTAACCTTTTCACACCTATTCCCTGTGGGATTCGACCCCAACCTTGTTGGGTTATTATATTTGACATCGACCACTTTACACTATTTATTAAAGTGTAATTTGAGCATATCAAATTTTGACGTCGTTGCCGGGGAATACGGTTTCGAAATTACTAATTAGTGTGTGCTTTACTGTACGTCTTATTCTATTCTATCACACTTTGCTTGTTTTGCTTGGTGTTGATAGGAAAACATGTCCGAATATGGTGAAGACGTGGAGGCAGAAATGGAAGAAAATCCTTTTGCGGATATCAAGGAGTACATTGAGGATACAAATGCTATTGTACCTCCGGCCGTTGGCGCTGCAACTTTCAAGGTGGAACACAGTTTAATCCTTATGCTCAAAGCGGAGGGTTTTTTCAAGAATTCCACTGATGATGATCCAACACAACATCTTAGAAACTTCTTGGGTGTGTGTGCAATGCATAAGCAGAACAATGTCTCTGATGATGCCCTAAGGTTGAGATGCTTCAAGTACTCTCTAGCTGGGGACGCAAGGAAATGGCTTCAAAATCTTCCTCCAAACTCCATTCATTCCTGGCTGAACTTGCCCGAGCCTTCTTGTCTAAATGGTTCCCGCAAAGTAAGAAGTCTGAGCTCCGGGATAAAATCTTCTTTTTCAAGCAATTACCGGG
>MCJB01033233.1:220924-259800 GCA_002018475.1 Nicotiana obtusifolia | reverse complement strand
TTTTTGGTATTTTTAGGGGGTCCGGGTCCGGATTCCTAGGGCCGCGCCAAAGGCGTGGGCTATAGCACATGAAAATGTAGAAATCGGGCCGAGTTGTCATTTTGTTGCCTAAAAATACCAAAAAATGAGGAACGATCATTGCGGGTCACTATCACACGTTCCTTAGGTCCTTTCCTAATGTCTGGATAAATTTTAGGGGGTCCGGGTTCGGATTCCCGGGGCCACGACATAGTCGTGGGCTATATAGAACACGAAAATATCGAAATCGGGCTGAGTTCTCGTTTTATTGCCTAAAAATACCAAAAAATGAAGAACGGCCATTGCGGGTTGCTCTCACACATTCCTTAGGTCCTTTCCTAATGTCCGGGTAAATTTTATGGGGTCCGAGTCGGGATTCCCGTGGCCACGACAAAGGCGTGGTCTATAGCACACGAAAATATCAAAATCGGGACAAGTTCTAGTTTTATTGCCTAAAAATACCATAAAATGAGGAACGGTCATTGCGGGTTGCCCTAACACATTCCTTAGGTCCTTTTCTATTGTCCGGATAAATTTTATGGGGTCTAGGTCCGTATTCCCGTGGCCACGCCAAAGGCGTGGGCTATATCACACGAAAATATCGAAATCGAGCTGAGTTCTCATTTTATTGCCTAAAAATACCAAAAAATGAGGAACGGACATTACGAGTCGCTCTCACAAATTCCTTCGCTCTCACAAATTCTTTAGGTCCTTTCCTAATGTCCGGATAAATTTAATGGGCTCCGGGTTCGGACTCCCGAGGCACGACAAAGGCGTGGGCTATAGCACACGAAAATATGGAAATTGGGCTGAGTTCCCGTTTTATTGCCTACAAATACCGTAAAATGAGGAACGGTCATTACGGGTTGCCCTCACACATTTCTTAGGTCCTTTCCTATTGTCCGGATAAATGTTTTGGGGTCTAGGTCCGGATTCCCGTGGCCACGCCAAAGGCGTGGGCTATATCACACAAAAATATCGAAATCGGGCTGAGTTCTCATTTTATTGCCTAAAAATACCAAAAAATGAGGAACAGTCATCGCAGGTTGCTCTCACACATTCCTTAGGCCCTTTTCTAATATCCGAATAAATTTTATGGGGTCCGGGTTCGGATTCCCGGGGCCACGCCAAAGGCGTGGGCTATAGCACAAGAAAATATCGAAATCGGGCTAGCTCTCATTTTATGGCCTAAAAATACCAAAAAATGAGGAACGGTCATTTTGGGTCGCTCTCTCACGTTCCTTAGGTCCTTTCCTAATGTGCAGATAAATTTTAAGGGGTCCGAGTCCGGATTCCCGGGGCCACGACAAAGGCGTGGACTATAGCACACGAAAATATCGAAATCGGGCTGAGTTCTCCTTTTATTGACTAAAAATATCAAAAAATGAGGAACGGTCATTGCGGGTCACTCTCACACATTTCTTAGGTCCTTTCCTGATGTCCGGAAAAATTTTTGGGGCTCCGAATCCGGATTCCTAGGGCCACACCAAAGGCGTGGGCTATAGCACACCAAAATATAGAAATCGGGCCGAGTTCTCATTTTATTGCCTAAAAATACCAAAAAAAAAGAGGAACAATCATTGTGGGTCACAGTTACACATTGCTTAGGTCCATTTCTAATGTACGGATAAATTTTATGGGGTTCGGGTTCTGATTCCCAGGGCCACGACATAGGCGTGGGCTATAGCACACGAAAATATTAAAATCGGGCGGAATTCTCGGTTTACTGCCTAAAAATACCAAAAAATGAGGAACGGTCATTGTGGGTCACTCCCACACGTTCCTTAGGTCCTTTACTAATGTGCTAATCAATTTAATAAGGTCTGGGTCCGAATTCCCGGGGCCACGCCAAAGGCGTGGGCTATATCACACGAAAATATCAAAATCGGGCTGAGTTCCCGTTTTATTGCCTAAAAATATCATAAAATGAGGAACGGTCATTGCAGGTTGCCCTCACACATTACTTAGGTCCTTTCCTATTGTCCATAAAAATTTTATGGGGTCTGGGTCCGGATTCCCGTGGCCACGCCAAAGACGTGGGCTAATATATTAACACACGAAAATATCGAAATCGGGCTGAGTTCTCGTTTTATCGCCTAAAAATACATAAAAAATGAGGAACGGTCATTGCGGGTCACTCTCACACATTCATAGGTCTTTTTCTAATGTCCAGATAAACTTAATGGGGTCCTGGTTTGGATTCCCGGGGCCACGCCAAAGGCGTGGGCTATAGCACAAGAAAATATCGAAATCGGGCTTAGTTCTCATTTTATTACCTAAAATACCAAAAAATGAGGAACGGTCATTTTGGGTCACTCTCACACGTTCCTTTGGTCCCTTCCTAATGTCTGGATAAATTTTAGGGGGTCCGGGTCCGGATTCCCAAGGCCACGCCAAAGGCGTGGGCAATAGCACAAGAAAATATCGAAATCATGCTGAGTTCTCATTTTATTGCCTAAAAAAACCAAAAAATGAGGAACGATCATTGCAGGTCACTGTCACACATTTCTTAGGTCCATTGCTAATATCCGGATAAATTTTAGCGGTTCCAGGTCTGTATTCCCGGGGCCACGACAAAGGCGTGGGCTATAGCACACTAAAATATTGGAATCGGGCTGAGTTCTCCTTTTATTGCCTAAAAATACTAAACAATGAGGAACGGTCATTGCAGGTGACCCTCACACATTCCTTAGGTCCTTTCCTATTGTCCGGATAAATTTTATGGGGTCCGAGTTCGGATTCCCAGTCCACGACAAAGGCGTGGGCTATAAGCACACGAAAATATCGAAATTGAGCTGAGTTCTCGTTTTATTGCCTAAAAATGCCATAAAATGAGGATTGGACATTGCGGGTCGCCCTTACACATTCTTTTGGTCCTTTCCTATTGTCCGGATAAATTTTATGGGGTCTGGGTCCCGATTCCCGTGGCCACGCCAAAGGCGTGGGCTATAGCACACGAAAATATAAAAATCGGGCCGAGTTCTCGTTTTATTGGCTAAGAATACCAAAAAAGAGGAACGGTCATTCAGGCTCACTCTCACACATTCCTTACTTCCTTTCCTAATGTCCGGATAAATTTTATGGGGTCCGGGTTCGGATTCTCGGGCCACGACAAAGGCGTGGGCTATAGCACACGAAAATATCGAAATTGGGCTTAGTTCTCGTTTTATTACCTAAAAATACCGTAAAATGAGGAACGGTCATTGCGGGTCACCCTCACACATTCCTTAGGTCCTTTAATATTGTCCGGATAAATTTTATGGGGTCAGGATTCGGATTCCGGTGGCCACGCCAAAGGCGTGGGCAATATCACACGAAAATATCGAAAGCGGGCTGAGTTCTCGTTTTATTGCCTAAAAATACCAAAAAATGAGGAACGGTCATTGCGGGTCACTCTCATTAGGTCCTTTCCTAATGTCCGAATAAATTTTGTGGGGTCCGGGTTTGCCACAACAAAGGCGTGGGCTATAGCACACGAAAATATCAAAATCGGGCGGAGTTCACATTTTATTGAGTAAAAATACCAAAAAATGAGGATTGATCATTGCGGGTTCTGTCACACATTCCTTAGGTCCATTTCTAATATCCGGATAAATTTTATGGGGTTCGGGTCCGAATTCATGGGGCCACGCCAAAGGCGTGGGCTATACCACATGAAAATATCGAAATCGGGCCGAGTTGTCATTTTCTTGCCTAAAAATACCAAAAACTGAGGAACGATCATTGCGGGTCACTATCACACATTCCTTAGGTCCTTTACTAATGTCCGGATAAATTTGAGGGGGTCCAGGTCTGGATTCCCGGGGCCACGCTAAAGGCGTGGACTATAGCACAAGAAAATATCGAAATCGGGCTTAGTCCTCATTTTATTGCCTAAAAATACCAAAAAATGTGGAACGGTCATTTAGGGTCTCTCTCACACGTTCCTTAGGTCCTCTCCTAACGTCCGA
The DNA here is from genome assembly GCA_002018475.1 of Nicotiana obtusifolia. Classification (NCBI taxonomy): domain Eukaryota; kingdom Viridiplantae; phylum Streptophyta; class Magnoliopsida; order Solanales; family Solanaceae; genus Nicotiana; species Nicotiana obtusifolia. Next base: position 255,832 of record MCJB01033233.1, on the reverse strand, counting down.
ATAAATTTTATGGGGACCGGGTTTGGATTCCCGAGGCCACGCCAAAGGCGTGCGCTATAGCACAAGAAAATATTGAAATCGGGCTGAGTTCTCATTTTATTGCCTAAAAATACCAAAAAATGAGGAACGGTCATTGCGGGTTGCTCTCACACATTCTTTAGGTCCTTTCCTGATGTTCGGATAAATTTTAGGGGGTTCGGGTCCTAATTCTTAGGTCCACGCCAAAGGCGTGGGCTATAGAACATGAAAATATAGAAATCAGGCCGAGTTCTCATCTTATTTCCTAAAAATACGAAAAAATGAGGAACGATCATTGCGGGTCACTGTCACACATTCCTTAGGTCCAATTTTAATGTCCAGAGAAATTTTATGGGGTCCTGGCCCGAATTCCCGAGGCCACGCCAAAGGGTAGGGCTATAGCACAAGAAAATATAGAAATCGGGCCGAGTTGTCATTTTATTGCCTAAAAATACCAAAGAATGAGGAACGATCATTGCGGGTCACTATCACATGTTCCTCAGGTCCTATCCTAACATCTGGATAAATTTTAGGGGGTCCGGGTTCGGATTCCTGGGGCCACGACATAGGCGTGGGCTATAGCACACGAAAATATCAAAATAGGGCGGAGTTCTCGTTTTATCGCCTAAAAATACCAAAAAATGAGTAACGGTCATTGCGGGTCGCTCTCCCATATTCCTTATGTCCTTTACTAATGTCTGAATAAATTTTAAAAGGTTTGGGTCCGGATTCCCAGGGCCACGCCAAAGGCGTCGGCTATAGCACACGAAAATATCAAAATCGGGCTGAGTTCTCGTTTTATTGCCTAAAAATACCAAAAAATGAGAAACGGTCATTGCGGGTCACTCTCACACATTCCTTAGGTCCTTTCCTAATTTCCAGGTAATTTTCATGTGATCCGAGTCCGGATTCCCGTGGCCACGACAAAGGCGTGGTCTATAGCACACGAAAATATCGAAATCGGGACGAGTTCTAGTTTTATTGCCTAAAAATACCTAAAAATGAGAAACGGTCATTGCGGGTCGCTCTCACACATTACTTAGATCCTTTCTTATTGTTCAGATAAATTTTATGGTGTCCGGGTTCGGATTCCCGTGGCCATGTCATAGGCGTGGGCTATAGCATACGAAAATATCGAAATCGGGCGGAGTTCTCATTTTATTGCCTAAAAATACTAAAAAATGAGGAACGGTCATTGTGGCTTGCTCTCACACACTCCTTATATCTTTTCCTAATGTCTGGATAAATTTTATGGCGTCCGGGTTCGGATTCCCGGGGCCACGACATAGGAGTGAGCTATAGCATACGAAAATATCAAAATCGGGCGGAGTTCTCGTTTTATTGCCTAAAAATACTATAAAATGAGGAACATTCATTACGGCTTGCTCTCACACATTCCTTATTTCCTTTCCTAATGTCCGAATAAATTTAATAAGGTCCGGGTCCGGATTGGCGGGGCCACGCCAAAGGCGTGGGCTATAGCACACGAAAATATCAAAATCGGGCTGAGTTCTCATTTTATTGCCTAAAAATAATAAAAAATCAAGAACGGTCATTGCGGGTCGCTCTCACACATTCCTTAGGTCCTTTCCTAATGTCTGGATAAATTTTATGGGTTCCGGGTTCTAATTCCTGGGCCACGAGAAAGGCGTGGGCTATAGCACAGGAAAATATCGAAATTGAGTTGAGTTCTCGTTTTATCGCCTAAAAATACCATAAAATGAGGAACGGTCATTGCGGGTTTCCCTAACAAATTCCTTAGGTCCTTTTCTATTGTCCGGATAAATTTTATGGGGTCTAGGTCCGGATTCCCGTGGCCACGCCAAAGGCGTGGGCTATATCACACGAAAATATCGAAATCGGGCTGAGTTCTCATTTTATTGCCTAAAAATACCTAAAAATGAGGAACGGTCATTGCGGGTTGCTCTCACACATTCCTTAGGTCCTTTCCTGATGTTCAGATAAATTTTTGGGGGTCTGGGTTTGAATTCCTAGGGCCACGCCAAAGGCGTGGGCAATAGAACATGAAAATATAGAAATCAGGCCGAGTTCTCATCTTATTGCCTAAAAATACCAAAAAATGAGGAACGATCATTGCGGGTCACTGTCACACATTCCTTAGGTCTAATGTTAATGTCCAGAGAAATTTTATGGGGTCCGGGCCCGAATTTCTGGGGCCACGCCAAAGGCTAGGGCTATAGCAAACGAAAATATCGAAATCGGGTCGAGTTGTCATTTTATTGCCAAAAAATATCAAAATCGGGACGAGTTCTAGTTTTATTGCCTAAAAATACCATAAAATGAGGAACGGTCATTGCGGGTCACCCTAACACATTCCTTAGGTCTTTTTCTATTGTGCAGATAAATTTTATGGGGTCTAGGTCCAGATTCCCGTGGCCACGCCAAAGGCGTGGGCTATATCACACGAAAATATCGAAATCGGGCTGAGTTCTCATTTTATTGCCTAAAATTACCAAAAAATGAGGAACGGTCATTACGAGTCGCTCTCACAAATTCCTTCGCTCTCACAAATTCCTTAGGTCCTTTCCTAATGTCCGAATAAATTTAATGGGCTCCGGGTTCGGACTCCCGGGGCACGACAAAAGCGTGGTCTACAGCACACGAAAATATGGAAATTGGGATGAGTTACCGTTTTATTGCCTACAAATACCATAAAATGAGGAACGGTCATTGCGGGTTGCCCTCACACATTTCTTAGGTCCTTTCCTATTGTCCGGATAAATGTTTTGGGGTCTAGGTCCGGATTCCCGTGGCCACGCCAAAGGCGTGGGCTATATCACACGAAAATATCAAAATCGGGCTGAGTTCTCATTTTATTGCCTAAAAATAGCAAAAAATGAGGAACAGTCATTGCGGGTCACTTTCACACATTCCTTAGGCCCTTTTCTAATATCCGAATAAATTTTATGGGGTCCGATTTTGGATTCCTGGGGCCACGCCAAAGGCGTGGGCTATACAATAAGAAAATATCGAAATCGGGCCGAGTTCTCATTTTATTGCCTAAAACTACCAAAAAAAGCGGAACAATCATTGTGGGTCACTGACACACATTGCTTAGGTCCATTTCTAATGTCCGAATAAATTTTATGGGGTTCGGGTTCTGATTCCCGGGGCCACGACATAGGCGTGGGCTATAGCACACGAAAATATCAAAATCGGGCGGAATTCTTGGTTTACTGCCTAAAAATACCAAAAAATGAGGAACGATCATTGTGGGTCACTCCCACACATTACTTAGGCCCTTTACTAATGTCCTAATAAATTTAATAAGGTCTGGGTCCGAATTCCCGGTGCCACGCCCAAGGCGTGGGCTATATCACACGAAAATATCAAAATCGGGCTGAGTTCTCATTTTATTGCCTAAAAATACCAAAATATGAGGAACGGTCATTTCGGGTAGATCTCACATGTTCCTTAGGTCCTTTCCTAATGTCCAGATAAATTTTAGGGGGTCCGGGTCCGGATTCCCGGGGCCACGACATAGGCGTGGGCTATAGCACACGAAAATATCGAAATCGGGCTGAGTTCTCCTTTTATTGCCTAAAAATATCAAAAAATGAGGAACGGTCATTGCAGGTCATTCTCACACATTCCTTAGGTCCTTTCCTGATGTCCGAATAAATTTTAGGGCCTCCAGGTCCGGATTCCTGGGGCCACGCCAAAGGCGTGGGCTATAGCACACTAAAATATAGAAATCGGGCCGAATTCTCATTTTATTGACTAAAAATACCAAAATATGATGAACGGTCATTTCGGGTCCCTCTCACATGTTCCTTAGGTCCTTTCCTAACGTCTGAATAAATTTTATGGGGTCCGGGTTCGGATTCCCGGGACCACGCCAAAGGCGTGCGCTATAGGACAAGAAAATATTAAAATCGGGCTGAGTTCTCATTTTATTGCCTAAAAATACCAAAAAATGAGGAACGATCAATGCGGGTCACTATCACACGTTCCTTAGGTCCTTTCCTAACGTATGGATAAATTTTAGGGGGTCCGGGTTCGGATTCCCCGGGCCACGACATAGGCGTGGGCTATAGCACACGAAAATATCGAAATCGGGCGCAGTTCTCGTTTTATTGCCTAAAAATACCAAAAAATGAGTAACGGTCATTGCGGGTCGCTCTCACCCATGCCTTAGGTCCTTTACTAATGTCTGAATAAATTTTATAAGGTCCGGGTCCGGATTCCCGGGGCCACGCCAAAGGGGTCGGCTATAGCACACGAAAATATGGAAATAGGGCTGAGTTCTCATTTTATTGCCTAAAAATACCAAAAAATGAAGAACGGCCATTGCGGCTTGCTCTCACACATTCCTTAGGTCCTTTCCTAATGTCCGGGTAAATTTTATGGGGTCCGAGTCAGGATTCCCGTGGCCACGACAAAGGCGTGGTCTATAGCACACGAAAATATCAAAATCGGGACGAGTTCTAGTTTTATTGCCTAAAAATACCATAAAATGAGGAACGGTCATTGCGGGTCACCCTAACACATTCCTTAGGTCTTTTTCTATTGTGCGGATAAATTTTATGGGGTCTAGGTCCGAATTCCCGGGGCCACGCCAAAGGCGTGGGCTATATCACACGAAAATATCAAAATCGGGCTGAGTTCTCATTTTATTGCCTAAAAACACCAAATTATGAGGAACGGTCATTTCGGGTAGATCTCACATGTTCCTTAGGTCCTTTCCTAATGTCCAGATAAATTTTAGGGGGTCCGGGTCCGGATTCCCGGGGCCACGACAAAGGCGTGGGCTATAGCACACGAAAATATCGAAATCGGGCTGAGTTCTCCTTTTATTGCCTAAAAATATCAAAAAATGAGGAACGGTCATTCCAGGTCATTCTCACACATTCCTTAGGTCCTTTCCTGATGTCCGAATAAATTTTAGGGCCTCCAGGTCCGGATTCCTGGGGCCACGCCAAAGGCGTGGGCTATAGCACACTAAAATATAGAAATCGGGCCGAATTCTCATTTTATTGACTAAAAATACCAAAATATGATGAACGGTCATTTCGGGTCCCTATCACATGTTCCTTAGGTCCTTTCCTAATGTCTAAATAAATTTTATGGGGTCCGGGTTCGGATTCCCGGGACCACGCCAAAGGCGTGCGCTATAGGACAAGAAAATATTAAAATCGGGCTGAGTTCTCATTTTATTGCCTAAAAATACCAAAAAATGAGGAATGGTCAATGCGGCTTGCTCTCACACATTCCTTAGGTCCTTTCCTATTGTCCATAAAAATTTTATGGGGTTTGGGTCCGGATTCCTGTGGCCACGCCAAAGACGTGGGCTATTAACACACGAAAATATCGAAATCGGGCTGAGTTCTCGTTTTATCGCCTAAAAATACATAAAAAATGAGGAACGGTCATTGCGGGTCACTCTCACACATGCCATAGGTCTTTTTCTAATGTCCAGATAAACTTAATGAGGTCCTGGTTTGGATTCCCGGGGCCACGCCAAAGGCGTGGGCTATAGCACAAGAAAATATCGAAATCGGGCTTAGTTCTCATTTTATTGCCTAAAATACCAAAAAATGAGGAACGGTCATTTTGGGTCACTCTCACACGTTCCTTTGGTCCCTTCCTAATGTACGGATAAATTTTAGGGGGTCCGGGTCCGGATTCCCAAGGCCACGCCTTCACAAGAAAATATCGAAATCATGCTGAGTTCTCATTTTATTGCCTAAAAATACCAAAAAATGAGGAACGATCATTGCAGGTCACTGTCACACATTTCTTAGGTCCATTGCTAATATCCGGACAAATTTTAGCGGGTCCAAGTCTGTATTCCTAGGGCCACGACAAAGGCGTGGGCTATAGCACACTAAAATATTGAAATCGGGCTGAGTTCTCCTTTTATTGCCTAAAAATACTAAACAATGAGGAACGGTCATTGCAGGTGACCCTCACACATTCCTTAGGTCCTTTCCTATTGTCCGGATAAATTCTATGAAGTCCGAGTTCGGATTCCCAGTCCACGACAAAGGCGTGGGCTATAAAATAAGGAATGGACATTGCGGGTCGCCCTTACACATTCTTTTGGTCCTTTCCTATTGTCCGGATAAATTTTATGGGGTCTAGGTCCCGATTCCCGTGGCCACGCCAAAGGCGTGGGCTATAGCACACGAAAATATAAAAATCGGGCCGAGTTCTCGTTTTATTGGCTAAGAATACCAAAAAAGAGGAACGGTCATTCAGGATCAATCTCACACATTCCTTACTTCCTTTCCTAATGTCCAGATAAATTTTATGGGGTCCGGGTTCGGATTCTCGGGCCACGACAAAGGCGTGGGCTATAGCACACGAAAATATCGAAATTGGGCTGAGTTCTTATTTTATTACCTAAAAATACCGTAAAATGAGGAACGGTCATTGCGGTTCGCCCTCACACATTCCTTAGGTCCTTTAATATTGTCCGGATAAATTTTATGGGGTCTGGGTCCGGCTTCCGGTGGCCACGCCAAAGGTGTGGGCAATATCACACGAAAATATCGAAAGCGGGCTGAGTTCTCGTTTTATTGCCTAAAAATACCAAAAAATGAGGAACGGTCATTGCGGGTCACTCTCATTAGGTCCTTTCCTAATGTCCGAATAAATTTTGTGGTGTCCGGGTTGGCCACAACAAAGGCGTGGGCTATAGCACACGAAAATATCAAAATCGGGCGGAGTTCACATTTTATTGAGTAAAAATACCAAAAAATGAGGATTGATCATTGCGGGTTGCTGTCACACATTCCTTGTCCATTTATAATATCCGGATAAATGTTTTGGGGTCCGAGTCAGAATTCATGGGGCCACGCCAAAGGCGTGGGCTATAGCACATGAAAATATCGAAATCGGGCCGAGTTGTCATTTTATTGCCTAAAAATAGCAAAAAATGAGGAACGATCATTGCGGGTCACTATCACATATTCCTTAGGTCCTTTCCTAATGTCCGGATAAATTTGAGGGGGTCCAGGTCCAGATTCCCGGGGCCACGCCAAAGGCGTGGGCTATAGCACACGAAAATATAGAAATCGGGCCGAGTTGTCATTTTATTGCCTAAAAATAGCAAAAAATGAGGAACGGTCATTTTGGGTCACTCTCACACATTCCATAGGTCTTTTCCTAATGTCCAGATAAATTTAATGGGGTCCTGGTTCGAATTCCCGGGGCCACGCCAAAGGCGTGGGCTATAACACAAGAAAATATCGAAATCGGGCTTAGTTCTCATTTTATTGCCTAAAAATACAAAAAAATGTGGAACGGTCATTTAGGGTCTCTCTCACACGTTCCTTAGGTCCTTTCCTAACGTCCGAATAAATTTTATGGGGATCGAGTTCGGATTCCCGGGGCCACGCCAAAGACGTGCACTATAGCACAAGAAAATATTGAAATCGGGCTGAGTTCTCATTTTATTGCCTAAAAATACCAAAAAATGAGGAACGGTCATTGCGGGTTGCTCTCACACATTCCTTAGGTCCTTTCCTGATGTTCAGATAAATTTTAGGGGGTTCGGGTCAGAATTCCTAGGTCCACGCCAAAGGCGTGGGCTATAGAACATGAAAATATAGAAATCAGGCCGAGTTCTCATCTTATTTCCTAAAAATACCAAAAAATGAGGAACGATCATTGCGGGTCACTGTCACACATTTCTTAGGTCCAATTTTAATGTCCAGAGAAATTTTATGGGGTCCGGGCCCGAATTCCCGGGGCCACACCAAAGGGTAGGGCTATAGCACACGAAAATATCAAAATCGGGTCGAGTTGTCATTTTATTGCCTAAAAATACCAAAAAATGAGGAACGATCATTGCGGGTCACTATCATATGTTCCTCAGGTCCTATGCTAACGTCTGGATAAATTTTAGGGGGTCCGGGTTCGGATTCCCGGGGCCACGACATAGGCGTGGACTATAGCACACGAAAATATCAAAATCGGGCGGAGTTCTCGTTTTATCGCCTAAAAATACCAAAAAATGAGTAACGGTCATTGCGGGTCACTCTCACACATTCCTTAGGTCCTTTACTAATGTCAGAATAAATTTTAAAAGGTTCGGGTCCGGATTCCCAGGGCCACGCCAAAGGCGTCGACTATAGCACACGAAAATATCGAAATCGGGCTGAGTTCTCGTTTTATTGCCTAAAAATACCAAAAAATGAGAAACGGTCATTGCGGGTCACTCTCACACATTCCTTAGGTCCTTTCCTAATTTCCAGGTAAATTTTATGTGATCCGAGTCCGGATTCCGGTGGCCACGACAAAGGCGTGGTCTATACCACACGAAAATATCGAAATCGGGACGAGTTCGGATTCCCGGGGCCACGACATAGGAGTGGGCTATAGAATACGAAAATATCAAAATCGGGCGGAGTTCTCGTTTTATTGCCTAAAAATACTAAAAAATGAGGAACGGTCATTGCGGCTTGCTCTCACACATTCCTTAGTTCCTTTCCTAATGTCCGAATAAATTTAATAAGGTCTGGGTCAGTATTGGCGGGGCCACGCCAAAGGCGTGGGCTATAGCACACGAAAATATCGAAATCGGGCTGAGTTCTCGTTTTATTGCCTAAAAATAATAAAAAATAAAGAACGGTCATTGCGGGTCACTCTCACACATTCCTTAGGTCCTTTCCTAATGTCCGGATAAATTATATGGGTTCCGGGTTCGGATTCCTGGGCCACGAGAAAGGCGTGGGCTATAGCACAGGAAAATATCAAAATTGAGTTAGTTCTCGTTTTATTGACTAAAAATACCATAAAACGAGGAACGGTCATTGTGGGTTTCCCTAACACATTCCTTAGGTCCTTTTCTATTGTCCGGATAAATTTTATGGGGTCTAGGTCCGGATTCCCGTGGCCACGCCAAAGGCGTGGGCTATATCACACGAAAATATCGAACTCGGGCTGAGTTCTCATTTTATTGCCTAAAAATACCAAAAAATGAGGAACGGTCATTGCGGGTTGCTCTCGCACATTCCTTAGGTCCTTTCCTGATGTTCAGATAAATTTTAGGGGGTCCGGGTTTGAATTCCTAGGGCCACGGCAAAGGCGTGTGCTATAGAACATGAAAATATAGAAATCAGGCCGAGTTCCCATCTTATTGCCTAAAAATACCAAAAAATGAGGAACGATCATTGCGGGTCACTGTCACACATTCCTTAGGTCCAATGTTAATGTCCAGACAAATTTTATGGGGTCAGGGCCCGAATTTCTGGGGCCACGCCAAAGGCTAGGGCTATAGCACACGAAAATATCGAAATCGGGTCGAGTTGTCATTTTATTGCCTAAAAATACCAAAAAAGGAGGAACGATCATTGCGGGTCACTATCACATGTTCCTTAGGTCCTATCCTAACGTCTGGATAAATTTTAGAGGGTCTGGGTTTGGATTCCCGGGGCCACGACATAGGCGTGGGCTATAGCACACGAAAATATCAAAATTGGGCGCAGTTCTCGTTTTATCGCCTAAAAATACCAAAAAATGAGTAACGGTAATTGCGGATCACTCTCACACCATCCTTAGGTCCTTTACTAATGTCTGAATAAATTTTATAAGGTCCGGGTCCGGATTCCCAGGGCCACGCCTAAGGCGTCGGCTATAGCACACGAAAATATCGAAATCGGGCTGAGTTCTCGTTTTATTGCCTAAAAATACCAAAAATGAGGAACGGTCATTCCCGGTCACTCTCACACATTCCTTAGGTCCTTTCCTAATTTTCGGGTAAATTTTATGTGGTCCGAGTCCAGATTCCCGTGGCCACGACATAGGCGTGGGCTATAGCATACGAAAATATCGAAATCGGGCAGAGTTCTCGTTTTATTGCCTAAAATTACTAAAAAAAGAGGAACGGTCATTGCGGGTTGCTCTCACACATTCCTTAGTTCCTTTCCTAATGTCCTGATAAATTTTATGGGGTCCGGGTTCGGATTCCCGGGGACACGACATAGGCGTGGGCTATAGCATACGATAATATAGAAATCGGGCGGAGTTCTCGTTTTATTGCCTAAAAATACCAAAAAATGAGGAACGGTCATTGCGGCTTGCTCTCACACATTCCTTAGTCCCTTTCCTAATTTCCGAATAAATTTAATAAGGTCCGGGTCCGGTTTGCCGGCACCAGGCCAAAGGCGTGGGCTATAGCACACAAAAATATCGAAATCGGGCTGAGTTCTCATTTTATTGCCGAAAAATACCAAAAAATAAGGAACGGTCATTGTGAGTCGCTCTCACAAATTTCTTCGCTCTCACAAATTCCTTAGGTCCTTTCCTAATGTCCGGATAAATTTAATGGGCTCCGGGTTCGGATTCTTGGGCCACGACAAAGGCGTGGGCTATAGCACAAGAAAATATCCAAATTGGGCTGTGTTCTCATTTTATTACCTAAAAATGCCGTAAAATGAGGAACGGTCATTGCTGGTTGCTGCACACATTCCTTAGGTCCTTTTCTACTATCTGGATAAATTTTATGGGGTCTGGGTCCGAATTCCCGTATATCGAAAGGGGGCTGAGTTCTCATTTTATTGCCTAAAAATACCAAAAAATGAGGAACGGTCATTGCGGGTCACTCTCATTAGGTTCTTTCCTAATGTCCGAATAAATTTTGTGGGGTCCGGGTTCGGATTCCCAGGCCACGACAAAGGCGTGGGCTATAGCACACGAAAATATCAAAATCGGGCGGAGTTCTCATTTTATTGAGTAAAAATACCAAAAAATGAGGATTGATCACTGCGGGTTGCTGTCACACATACCTTAGGTCCATTTCTAATGTCCGGATAAATTTTATGGGGTCCAGGTCCGAATTCCTGGGGCCACGCCAAAGGCGTGGGCTACAGCAAAAGAAAATATCGAAATCGGGCTTAGTTCTCATTTTATTGCCTAAAATACCAAAAAATGTGGAATGCTCATTTAGGGTCCCTCTCACACGTTCCTTAGGTCCTCTCCTGACGTCCGAATAAATTTTATGGGGTCCGGGTTCGGATTCCCGGGGCCACGTCGAAGGCGTGCGCAAAAGCACAAGAAAATATTAAAATCGGGCTGAGTTCTCATTTTATTGCTAAAAAATACCAAAAAATGAGAAACGGTCATTGCGGGTTGCTCTCACACATTCCTTAGGCCCCTTCCTGATGTTCAGATAAATTTTAGGGGGTCCGGGTCCGGATTCCTAGGGCCACGCCAAAGACGTGGGCTATAGCACACTAGAATATAAAAATCGGGCCGAGTTCTCATTTTATTGCCTAAAAATACAAAAAAAAGAGGAACAATCATTGTGGGTCACTGTCACACATTCCTTAGGTCCATTTCTAATGTCCGGATAAATTTTATGGGGTCCGGGCTATGATTCCCGGGGCCACGACATAGGCATGGGATATAGCACACGAAAATATCAAAATTGGGCGGAGTTCTCGTTTTACTGCCTAAAAATGCCAAAAAATGAGGAACGGTCATTGTGGGTTGCTCTCACACATTCCTTAGGTCCTTTACTAATATCCTAATAAATTTAATAAGGTCCGGGTCCGGATTCCCTGGACCACGCCAAAGGCGTGGGCTATATCACACGAAAATATCAAAATCGGGCTGAGTTCTCGTTTTATTGCCTAAATATACCAAAAAATGAGGAACAGTCATTTCGGGTCGCTCTCACACATTCCTTAGGTACTTTCCTACAGTCCGGGTAAATTTTATGGGGTCCGGGTTCGGATTCCTGGGCCACGACAAAGGCGTGGGCTATATATAGCGCAGGTTGCCCTCACACATTCCTTAGGTCCTTTACTAATGTCCATAAAAATTTTATGGGGTCTGGGTTCGGATTCCCGTGGCCACGCCAAAGGCGTGGGCTATTAACACACGAAAATATCGAAATCGGGCTGAGTTCTCGTTTTATTGCCCAAAAATACATAAAAAATGAGGAACGGTCATTGCGGGTCACTCTCACACATTCCATAGGTCTTTTCCTAATGTCAAATAAATTTAATGGGGTCCTGGTTCGGATTCCCGGGGCCACGCCAAAGGCGTGGGCTATAGCACAAGAAAAAATCTCGAAATAAGGCTTAGTTCTCATTTTATTGCCTAAAATACAAAAAAATGAGGAAAGGTCATTTTGGGTCACTCTCACACGTTCCTTTGGTTCTTTCCTAATGTCCGGATAAAGTTTAGGGGGTCCGGGTCCGGATTCCCAGGGCCACGCCAAAGGCGTGGGCAATAGCACAAGAAAATATCGAAATCATGCTGAGTTCTCATTTTATTGCCTAAAAATACCAAAAAATGAGGAACGATCATTGCTGGTCACTGTGACACATTCCTTAGGTCCAATTATAATATCTGGATTCCCGGGGCCACGACAAAGGCGTGGGCTATAGCACACGAAAATATTGAAATCGGGCTGAGTTCTCCTTTTATTGCCTAAAAATACTAAAAAATGAGGAACGATCATTGCAGGTCACCCTCACACATTCCTTAGGTCCTTTTCTATTGTCCGGAAAAATTTTATGGGGTCCGGGTTCGGATGCCCGGACCACGACAAAGGCGTGGGCTATAGCACACGAAAATATCGAAATTGAGTTGAGTTCTCGTTTTATTGCCTAAAAATACCATAAAATGAGGAATGGACATTGCGGGTCACCCTCACACATTCCTTAGGTCCTTTCCTATTGTCCAGATAAATTTTATGGGGTCTGGGTCCGGATTCCCGTAGCCACGCCAAAGGCGTGGGCTATAGCACACGAAAACATAAAGATCGGGCCGAGTTCTCGTTTTATTGGCTAAGAATAACAAAAATGAGGAACGGTCATTGAGGGTTACTCTCACACATTCCTTAGGTCCTTTCCGAATGTCCGGATAAATTTTATGGGGTCCGGGTTCGGATTCCCGGGCCACGACAAAGGCGTGGGCTATAGCACACGAAAATATCGAAATTGGGCTGAATTCTCGTTTTATTACCTAAAAATACCGTAAAATGAGGAACGGTCATTGCGGGTCGCCCTCACAAATTCCTTAGGTCCTTTACTATTGTCCGGATAAATTTTATGGGGTCTGGGTCCGGATTCCCGTGGCCACGCCAAAGGCGTGGGCAATATCACACGAAAATATCGAAAGCGGGCTGAGTTCTCGTTTTATTGCCTAAAAATACCAAAAAATGAGGAACGGTCATTGCGGGTCACTCTCATTAGGTCCTTTCCTACTGTCCAAATAAATTTTGTGGGGTCTGGGTTCGGATTCCCGGGCCACGACAAAGGCGTGGGCTATAGCACACGAAAATATCAAAATCTGACGGAGTTCTCATTTTTTATTGAGTAAAAATACCAAAAAATGAGGATTGATCATTGCGGGTTGCTGTCACACATTCCTTAGGTCCATTTCAAATGTCCGGATAAATTTTATGGGGTCCGGGTCCGAATTCCTGGGGCCACGCCAAAGGCATGGGCTATAGCACATAAAAATATCGCAATAGTTGTCATTTTATTGCCTAAAAATATCACAAAATGAGGAACGATCATTCCACATCACTGTCACACATTCCTTAGGTCCATTTCTAATGTCCAGATAAATTTTATGGGTTCCGGGTCAGGATTCCAGGGTCCACGCCAAAGGCGTGGGCTATAGCACACGAAATTATCGAAATCGGGCCGAGTTGCCATTTTATTGCCTAAAAATACCAAAAAATGGGGAACAATCATTGTGGGTCACTATCACACGTTCCATAGGTCCTTTCCTAATGTCTGAATAAATTTTAGGGGTTCCGGGTCCGGATTCCCGGGGACACGCCAAAGGCGTGGGCATAGCACACGAAAATATAGAAATAGAGCCGAGTTCTCGTTTTTTGCCTAAAAATACCAAAACAAAAAAAGGAACGGTTATTGCGGGTCACTCTAACACATTCCTTAGGTCCTTCCCTAATTTCCCAATAAATACAGAATTTCCAGGGGCTATAGCACACGAAAATATTGAAATCGGGCCGAGTACTCGTTTTATTGCCTAAAAATACCAAAAAATAAGGAACGATCATTGCAGGTTGCTGTCACACATTCCTTAGTTCTATATCTAATGTCCGGATAAATTTTAGGGGGTCCCAATCTGGATTCCTGGGGCCACGCCAAAGGCGTGGGCTATAGCACAGGAAAATATAGAAATAGGGCCGAGTTCTCGTTTTATTGCCTAAAAATACCAAGAAAAAGGAACGGTTATTGTAGGTCACTCTCACACATTCCTTAGGTCCTTCCCTAATGTCTCGATAAATTTATGGGGTCCGGGACCGGATTCTCGGGGCCACGCCAAAGGCGTGGGCTATAGCACATGAAAATATCAAAATCGGGCCGAGTTGTCATTTTATTGCCAAAAAATAGCAAAAAATAAGGAACGATCATTGCAGGTCACTATCACACATTCCTTAGGTCCTTTCCTAGTGTCCGGATAAATTTCAGGGGGTCCGGGTCCGGATTCCCGGGGCCACGACAAAGGCGTGGGCTATAACACACGAAAATATCGAAATCGGGCTGAGTTCTCGTTTTATTGCCCAAAAATACCAAACAAATGAGGAACAATCATTGCGGGTCGCTCTCACACATTCCTTAGGTCCTTTCCTAATGTCCGAATAAATTTTATGGGGTCCGGGTTCGGATTCCCAGGGGTTATAGCACAAGAAAATATCGAAATCGGGCTGAGTTTTCATTTTGTTGCCTAAAAATACCAAAAAAAGAGGAACGATCATTTCCGGTCACTCTCACACGTTCCTTAGGTCCTTTTCTAATGTCCGGATAAATTTTAGGGGGTCCGGGTCCGAATTTCCTGGGTCACACGAAAGGCGTGGTCTATGACACACGAAAATATAGAAATCGAGTTGAGTTCTCGTTTTATTGATTAAAAATGCCAAAAAAAGAGGAACGGTCATTACAGTTCATAGTCACACGTTCCTTAGGTCCTTTCCTAACATCTGGATGATCGGCCATGCCAAAGGCGTGGGCTATAGCGCACGAAAATATAGAAATCAAGCCGAGTTCTCGTTTTATCTCCTAAAAATACAAAAAAATGATGAACTGTCATTGCCGGTCGCTGTCACACGTTCCTCAGGTCCTTTCCTAATTTTCGGAAAACTTTTTGCGGATCCGGGGTCTGAATTCCCGGGGCCACGCAAAAGGCGTGGGCAATAGCACACGAAAATATAGAAATCGAGCCGAGTTCTCGTTTTATTGATAATAAATGCCAAAAAATGAGGAACGGTCATTGCGGTTTGCTGTCACACGTTCCTTAGGTCCTTTCCTAATGTCCGCATAAATTTTTCGGTGTCCGGATCCGGATTCCACGGGCCACGCCAAAGGCATGGGCAATAGCGCACGAAAATATAGAAATCTAGCCGAGTTCTTATTCTATTGCCTAAAAATACCAAAACATGAGGAACGGTCATTGCGGGTCACTGTCACATGTTTCTTAGGTCCTTTCCTAATATCTGGATACATTTTTGTTGGTCCGAACCCGAATTCCCGGGGCCACGCGAAAGGCGTGGGCTATAGCACACAAAAATATAGAAATCGAGCTGAGTTCTCATTTTACTAATTAAAAATGCCAAAACAATGAGGAACGGTCATTGCGGTTCACTGTCACACGTTCCTCAGGTCCTTTCCTATTTTCCGGATAAATTTTTAGGGTTTCGGGTCCGGATTCCCGGGGCCACGCGAAAGGCGTGGGCTATATAGCACACGAAAATATAGAAATTGAGCCGAGTTCTCGTTTTATTTATTAAAAATGCCAAAAAATGAGGAACGTTCATTGCGGTTCACAGTCACACGTTCCTTAGGTCCTTTCCTAATGTATGGATAAATTTTTCGGGATCCGGATCCGGATTCCCGCGGCCACTCAAAAGGCGTGGGCTATAGCGCACAAAAATATAGAAAGCAAGCCGAGTTCTCGTTTTATTGCCTAAAAATAACAAAAAATTATGAACAGTCATTACGGGTTGCTGTCAAATGTTCCTTAGGTCCTTTTTTAATTTTCAAATAAATTTTTGGGTGTCCGCATCAGGGTTCCATGGGCCACGCCAAAGGCGTGGGCAATAGCACACGAAAATATCGAAATCTAGCCGAGTTCTTGTTTTATAGGCTAAAAATACCAAAAAATGAGAAACGGTCATTGCGGGTCACTCTCACACGATCCTTAGGTCCTTTGCTAATGTTCGGATAAACTTTTGGGTGTTCGGTTCCGGATTCCTGAAGCCACGCGAAAGGCTTGTGCTATAGCATACAAAAATATAGAAATCGAGCCGAGTTCTCGTTTTACTGATTAAAAATGCCAAAAAATGAGGAACGGCGATGGCGGTTCACTGAAACACGTTCCTTAGGTCCTTTCCTAATGTACGGATAAATTCTAGGGGGTCAGGGTCCGGATTCTCAGGGCCACGCGAAAGGCGTGGGCTAGCACGCGAAAATATAAAAATCTAGCCGAGTTCTCATTTTATTGATTAAAAATGCCAAAAAATAAGGAATGGTCATTGCGGTTCAAAGTCACACGTTCCATAGGTCCTTTCCTAACATGTGGATAAATTTTTTGCGGTCCGGGTCCTAATTCCCGCTGCCACGCCAAAAGCGTGGGATATAGCGCACGAAAATATAGAAATCAAGCCGAGTTCTCGTTTTATTGCCTAGAAATACCAAAAAATAATGAACGATCATTGCGGTTTGCTGTTACACGTTCCTTAGGTCATTTACTAATTTTCGGATAAAATTTTGGGTGTTCGGATCCGGATTCCACGGGCCACGCCCAAGGCGTAGGCTATGGCACACAAAAATATAGAAATCTAGCCGAGTTCTCGTTTTATTGATTAAAAATGCCAAAAAATAAGGAACGGTCATTAATGTTTTCTCTCACACGTTCCTTATGTCCTTTCCTAATGTCTGGATAAATTTTTGGGTGTCCGGATCCGGATTCCACGGGCCACGCCATAGGCGTGGGCAATAGCAAACGAAAATATAGAAATTTAGCCGAGTTCTTATTTTATTGCCTAAAAATAAAATAAAATGAGGAACGGTCATTGCGGGTCACTGTCACACATTCCTTAGGTCCTTTTCTAATGTCCGGAAAATTTTTTATGTGTCCGGGTTTGAATTCCCGGGGCCACGTGAAAGGCGTGGGCTATAGCACACGAAAATATAGAAATCGAGCCGAGTTCTCGCTTTACTGATTAAAAATACCAAGAAATGAGAAACGGTCATTGCAGTTCACTATCACACGTTCCTTAGGTCGTTTCCTAACGTGCGGATAAATTTTAGGGGATCCGGATCTAGTTTCCCGGGCCACACGAAAGGCGTGGGCTATATAGCACACGAAAATATAGAAATCGAGCTGAGTTCTCGTTTTATTGATTAAAAATGCCAAAAAATGAGGAACGGTCATTGCGGTTCACAGTCGCACATTCCTTAGGTACTTTCCTAATGTATGGATAAATTTTTGGGGGTCTGTGTTCGGATTCCCACGGCCACGCCAAAGGCGTGGGCTATAGCGCACGAAAATATAGAAATCAAGCCGAGTTCTAGTTTTATTGCCTAAAATACCAAACAATGATGAACGGTCATTGCGAGACACTGTCAAACGTTCCATAGGTCCTATCCTTATGTTTGGATAAATTTTTGGGGGTCCGGGTCCGTATTCCAGGGGGCACGCCAAAGGCGTGGGCAATAGCACACGAAAATATAGAAATCTAGCCGAGTTCTTGTTTTATTGCCTAAAAATACCAAAAAATGAGAAACGATCATTGTGAGTCGCTCTCACACGTTCCTTATGTCCTTTTCTAATGTCCGGATAAATTTTTGGGTGTCAGGATCCGGATTCCACGGGCCACGCCATAGGCGTGGGCAATAGCACACGAAAATATATAAATTTAGCCGAGTTCTTATTTTATTGCCTAAAAATAAAAAAAATGAGGAACGGTCATTGCGGGTCAATGTCACACATTCCTTAGGTCCTTTTCTAATGTCCAGAAAATGTTTTATGTGTCCGGGTTTGAATTCCCGGGGCCACGCGAAAGGCGTGGGCTATAGCACACGAAAATATAGAAATCGAGCCGAGTTCTCGTTTTACTGATTAAAAATGCCAAAAAATGAGGAACGGTCATTGCAGTTCACTATCACACGTTCCTTAGGTCATTTCCTAATGTGCGGATAAATTTTAGGGGATCCGGATCCAGTTTCCCGGGGCCACACGAAAGACGTGGGCTATATAGCGCACCAAAATATAGAAATCGAGCTGAGTTCCAGTTTTATTGATTAAAAATGCCAGAAAATGAGAAACGGTCATTTCGATTTGCAGTCACACGTTCCTTAGGTCCTTTCCTAATGTATGGATAAATTTTTGGGGGTCTGGGTTCGGATTCCCGCGGCCACGCCAAAGGCGTGGGCTATAGCGCACAAAAATATAGAAATTAAGCCGAGTTCTAGTTTTATTGCCTAAAAATACCAAACAATGATGAACGGTTATTGCGAGTCGCTTTCATAAGTTCCTTAGGTCCTTTCCTTATGTTCGGATAAATTTTTGGGGGTCCGGGTCCGTATTCCAGGGGCCACGCCAAAGGCGTGGGCTATAGCACACGAAAATATAGAAATCTAGCCAAGTTCTTCTTTTATTGCCTAAAAATACAAAAAAACGAGAAACGGTCATTGCAAGTCGCTCTCAAACGTTCCTTAGGTCCTTTGCTAATTTCCAGATAAACTTTTGGGTGTCCGGTTCCGGATTCCCGAAGCCACGCAAAAGGCTTGGGCTATAGCACACAAAAATATAGAAATCGAGCCGAGTTCTCGTTTTATTAATTAAAAATGCAAAAAAATGAGGAACGGCCATTGCGGTTCACTGACACACATTCCTTAGGTTCTTTCCTAATGTTCGGATAAATTCTAGGGGGTCAGGGTCCGAATTATCGGGGCCACGCGAAAGGCGTGGGCTAGCACAAGAAAATATAAAAATCGAGCCGTGTTCTCATTTTATTGATTTAAAATGCCAAAAAATAAGGAACGGTCATTGCGGTTCACAGTCACACATTCCATAGGTCCTTTCCTAACGTCTGGATAAATTTTTGGGGGTCCGGGTCCTAATTCCCGCTGCCACGCCAAAGGCGTGGGCTATAGCGCACGAAAATATAGAAATCAAGCGGAGTTCTCGTTTTATTGCCTAAAAATACCAAAAAAGGATGAACAGTCATTGAGGGTAACTGTCACACATTCCTTAGGTCCTTTACTAATTTTTGAATAAATTTTTGGGTGTCCGGATCCGGATTCCACGGGCCACGCCAAAGGTGTAGGCATTAGCACACGAAAATATAAAAATCTAGCTGAGTTCTCATTTTATTGATTAAAAATGCCAAAACATGAGGAACGGACATTGTTGTTTGCTGCTGTCACACGTTCCTTATGTCCTTTCCTAATGTCTCGATAAATTTTTGGGTGTCCGGATCCGGATTCCAGGGGCCACGCGAAAGGCGTGGGCTATAGCACACGAAAATATAGCAATCGAGCCGAGTTCTCGTTTTACTGATCAAAAATGCAAAAAAATGAGGAACGGTCATTGTTGTTTGCTGCTGTCACACATTCCTTATGTCCTTTCCTAATGTCCGAATAAATTTTTGGGTGTCCGGATCCGGATTCCACGGGCCACGCCAAAGGCGTGGGCAATAGCTCACGAAAATATAGAAATCTAGCCGAGTTCTTATTTTATTGCCTAAAAATACCAAAAAATGAGGAACGACCATTGCGAGTCACTATCACACGTTTCTTATGTCCTTTTCTAATGTCCGGATAAATTTTTTGGTGTCCGGATCCGTATTCCAGGGGCCACGCCAAAGGCATGGGCAATAGCACACGAAAATATAGAAATATAGTCGAGTTCTTGTTCTATTGCCTAAAAATACCAAAAAATGAGGAACGGTCATTGCGGGTCACTGTCACATGTTCCTTAGGTCCTTTTCTATTATCTGGATAACTTTTTTGTTGGTCCGGGCCCGAATTCCCGGGGCCAGGCGAAAGGCGTGAGCTATAGCACCCAAAAATATAGAAATCGAGCTGAGTTCTCGTTTTACTGATTAAAAATGCCAAAACAATGAGAAACGGTCATTGCGGTTCACTGTCACACGTTTCTTAGGTCCTTTCCTATTGTCCGGATAAATTTTTATGGTTTCGAGTCCGTATTCCCGGGGCCACGCGAAAGGCGTGGTCTATAGCACACGAAAATATAGAAATCGAGCCGAGTTCTCGTTTTACTGATTAAAAATGCCAAAAAATGAGGAACGTTCATTGCGGTTCACAGTCACACGTTCCTTAGGTCCTTCCCTAATGTCCGGATAAATTTTAGGGGGTCGGGGTCCGGATTCCTAGGGCCACGCAAAAAGCGTGGGCTATAGCACACGAAAATATAGAAATCGAGCCGAGTTCTCGTTTTACTGATTAAAAATGCCAAAAAATGAGGAACGTTCATTGCGGTTCACAGTCACACGTTCCTTAGGTCCTTTCCTAATGTATGGATAAATTTTTCAGGGTCCGGTTCCGGATTCCCGCGTCCACTCAAAAGGTGTGGGCTATAGCGCACAAAAATATAGAAATCAAGTCGAGTTCTCGTTTTATTGCCTAAAAATAACAAAAAATGATGAACAGTCATTGCGGGTTGCTGTCACATATTCCTTAGGTCCTTTCCTAATTTCTGAATAAATTTTTGGTTGTCCGCATCTGGGTTCCACGGGCCACGCCAAAGGCGTGGGCAATAGCACACGAAAAATATCGAAATCTAGCCGAGTTCTTGTTTTATTGCCTAAAAATATCAAAATATGAGAAACGGTCATTGCGGGGCGCTCTCACACGATCCTTATGTCCTTTTCTAATGTCCGGATAAAATTTTGGGTGTTCAGTTCCGGATTCCCGAAGCCACGCGAAAGGCTTGTGCTATAGCATACAAAAATATAGAAATCGAGCCGAGTTCTCATTTTAGAGATTAAAAATGCCAAAAAATGAGGAACGGCCATTGCGGTTCACTGAAACACGTTCCTTAGGTCCTTTCCTAATATCCGAATAAATTCTAGGGGGTCAGGGTCCGGATTCTCAGGGCCACGCGAAAGGCGTGGGCTAGCACGTGAAAATATAAAAATCTAGCCGAGTTCTCATTTTATTGATTAAAAATGCCAAAAAATAAGGAATGGTCATTGCGGTTCACAGTCACACGTTCCATAGGTCCTTTCCTAACATGTGGATAAATTTTTGGGGGTCCGGGTCCTAAATCGCGCTGCCACGCCAAAGGCGTGGGCTTTAGCGCACAAAAATATAGAAATCAAGCCGAGTTCTCGTTTTATTGCCTAAAAATACCAAAAAATGATGAACGGTCATTGTGGGTCACTGTCACACGTTCCTTAGGTCCTTTTCTAATTTATGGATAAATTTTTAGGTGTCCGGATCCGGATTCCACGAGCCACGCCAAAGGCGTAGGCAGCACACGAAAATATAGAAATCTAGCCGAGTTCTCGTTTTATTGATTAAAAATGCCAAAAAATGAGGAAAGGTCATTAATGTTTGCTCTCACACGTTCCTTATGTCCGGCTCCGGGTTCGGATTCCCGGGGCCACGACATAGGCGTGGGCTATAGCATACAAAAATATCAAAATCGGGCGGAGTTCTCGTTTTATTGCCTGAAAATACCAAAAAATGAGGAACGGTCATTGCGGGTCACTATCACATATTCCTTAGGTCCTTTACTAATGTCCGAATAAATTTTATAAGGTCCGGGTCCGGATTCCACGGGCCACGCCGTAAGCGTGGGCACACAAAAATATAGAAATTTAGCCGAGTTCTTATTTTATTTACTAAAAAAAAATGAGGAACGGTCATTGCGGGTCACTGTCACACATTCCTTAGGTCCTTTGCTAATGTCCGGAAATTTTTTTTATGTGTCCGTGTTTGAATTCCCGGGGCCACGCGAAAGGCGTGGGCTATAGCACACGAAAATATAGCAATCGAGCCGAGTTCTCGTTTTACTGATTAAAAATGCCAAAAAATGAGGAACGGTCATTGCAGTTCACTATCACACGTTCCTTAGGTCGTTTCCTAACGTGCGGATAAAATTTAGGGAATCCGGATCCAGTTTCCCGTGGCCACACGAAAGGCGTGGGCTATATAGCACACGAAAATATAGAAATCGAGCTGAGTTCTCGTTTTATTTATTAAAAATGCCAAAAAATGAGGAACGGTCATTGCAGTTCGCAGTCGCACGTTCTTTAGGTCCTTTCCTAACGTATGGATAAATTTTTGGGGGTCTGGGTTCGGATTCCCGCGGCCACGCCAAAGGCGTGGGCTATAGCGCACGAAAATATAGAAATAAAACCGAGTTCTCATTTTATTGCCTAAAAATACCAAAAAATAATGAACGGTCATTGCGAGTCACTGTCACACGTTCCTTAGGTCCTTCCCTAATTTCAAGATAAATATTTGGGTGTCCGGATCCGGTTTCCCGGGGTCACGCCAAAGGCGCGGGCTATAGCACACGAAAATATAGAAATCTAGCTGAGTTTTCGTTTAATTGATTAAAAATGCCAGAAAATGAGGAACGGTCATTGCGGTTCACAGCCGCACGTTCCTTAGGTCCTTTCCTAATGTATGGATAAATTTTTGGGGGTCTGAGTTCGGATTCCCGCGGCAACGCCAAAGGCGTGGGCTATAGCGCACGAAAATATAGAAATCAAGCCGAGTTCTAGTTTTATTGCCTAAAAATAAAAAACAATGATGAACGGTCATTGCGAGTTGCTGTCACACGTTCCTTAGGTCCTTTCCATATGTTCGGATAAATTTTTGGGGGTCCGGGTCCGTATTCCAGGGGCTACGCCAAAGGCGTGGGCAATAGCACACGAAAATATAGAAATCTAACCGAGTTCTTGTTTTATTGCCTAAAAATACCAAAAAATGAGAAACGGTCATTGTGAGTCGCTCTCACACGTTACTTAGGTCCTTTGCTAATTTCCGGATAAACTTTTGGGTGTCCGGTTCCGAATTCCCGAAGCCACGCGAAAGGCTTGGGCTATAGCACACAAAAATATACAAATCGAGCCGAGTTCTCGTTTTACTAATTAAAAATGTAAAAAAATGAGGAACGGCCATTGCGGTTCGCCGACACATGTTCCTTAGGTCCTTTCCTAATGTTCGGATAAATTCTAGGGGGTCAAGGTCCGAATTTTCGGGGCCACGCGAAAGGCGTGGGCTAGCACAAGAAAATATAAAAATCGAGCCGTGTTCTCGTTTTATTGATTTAAAATGCCAAAAAATAAAGAACGGTCATTGCGGTTCGCAGTCACACATTCCATAGGTCCTTTCCTAACGTCTGGATAAATTTTTGGGGGTCCGGGTCCGAATTCCCGTTGCCACGCCAAAGGCGTTGGCTATAGCGCACGAAAATATAGAAATCAAGCCGAGTTCTCGTTTTATTGCCTAGAAATACCAAAAAAGGATGAACGGTCATTGAAGGTAACTGCCACACATTCCTTAGGTCCTTTCCTAATTTTCGGATAAATTTTTGGGTGTACGGATCCGGATTCCATGGGCCACGCCAAAGGTGTAGGCATTAACACACGAAAATATAGAAATCTAGCCGAGTTCTCGTTTTATTGATTAAAAATGCCAAAAAATGAGGAACGGACATTGTTGTTTGCTGTTGTCACACATTCCTTATGTCCTTTCCTAATGTCCGGATAAATTTTTGGGTGTCCGGATCCGGATTCCACGGGCCACGCCAAAGGCGTGGGCATTAGCACACGAAAATATAGAAATCTAGCCGAGTTCTCGTTTTATTGATTAAAAATGCCAAAAAATGAGGAACAGTCATTGTTGTTTGCTGCTGTCACACGTTCCTTATGTCCTTTCCTAATGTCCGGATAAATTTTTGGGTGTCCGGATCCGGATTCCATGGGCCACGCCAATAGGACACGAAAATATAGAAATCTAGCCGAGTTCTTATTTTATTGCCTAAAAATACCAAAAAATGAGGAATGGTGATTGCGGGTCACTGTCACACATTCCTTAGGTCCTTTTCTAATGTACGAATAAATTTTTATGTGTACGGGTTTGAATTCCCGGAGCCACGCGAAAGGCGTGGGTTATAGCACCAAAAAATATAAAAATCGAGTCGAGTTCTCGTTTTACTGATTAAAAATGCCAAAAAATGAGGAACGGTCATTGCAGTTCACTGTCACACGTTCCTTAGGTCCTTTCCTAATGTGCGGATAAATTTTAGGGGATCCGGAACAGCACACGAAAATATAGAAATCGAGCTAAGTTATCGTTTTATTGATTAAAAATGCCAAAAATGAGGAACGGTCATTGCGGTTCACAGTCGCACGTTCCTTAGGTCTGTTCCTAATGTATGGATAAATTTTTGGGGGTCTGGGTTCGGATACCCGCGGCCACGCTAAAGGCGTGGGTTATTGCGCACGAAAATATAGAAATCAAGCCGAGTTCTCCTTTTATTGCCTAAAAATACCAAAAAATGATGAATGGTCATTGCGAGTCGCTGTCACACGTTCCTTAGGTCCTTTCCTAATTTCCAAGTAAATATTTGGGTGTACGGATCAGGTTTCCCGGGGCCACGCCAAAGGCGCGGGCTATAGCACACGAAAATATAACAATCTAGCTGAGTTCTCGTTTAATTGATTAAAAATGCGAAAAAATGAGGAACGGTCATTGCGGTTCGCAGTCGCACGTTCCTTAGGTCCTTTCCTAATGTATGAATAAATTTTTGGGGGTCTGGGTTCGGATTCCCCCGGCCTCGCCAAAGGCGTGGGTTATAGCGCATGAAAATATAGAAATCAAGCCGAGTTCTAGTTATATTGCCTAAAAATATCCAAAAAATGATGAACGGTCATTGCGAGTCATTGTCACACGTTCCTTAGGTCCTTTCCTTATGTTCGGATAAATTTTTGGGGGCCCGGGTCCGGATTCCTTTGGCGTGGGCTATAGCACACGAAAAAATAGAACTCCAGCCGAATTTTCATTTTATTGCCTAAAAATGCCTATTAATGAGGAACGGTCATTGCAGTTCACTGTCACACGTTCCTTAGGTCCTTTCCTAATGTTCGGATAAATTTTTGGGGTTTCGAGTCCGGATACCCTGGGCCACGCGAAAAGCGTGGGCTATAGCACACGAAAATATAGAAATCGAGCCGAATTCTCATTTTATTGATTAAAAATGCCAAAAAAATGAGGAACGGTCACTGTTGTTTGCTGCTGTCACACGTTCCTTATGACCTTTCCTAATGTACGGATAAATTTTTGGGTGTACGGATCAGGATTCCAGGGCCACGCCGAAGGCGTGGGCAATAGCACACGAAAATATAGAAATCTAGCCGAGTTCTTATTTTATTGCCTAAAAATACAAAAATATGAGGAACGGCCATTGCGGGTCACTGTAACACATTCCTTAGGTCCTTTTCTAATGTCCGGATAAATTTTTATGTGTACGGGTTTGAATTCCCTGGGCCACGCGAAAGGCGTGGGCTTTAGCACACGAAAATATAGAAATCGAGCCGAGTTCTCGTTTTACTGATTAAAAATGCCAAAAAATGAGGAACGGTCATTGCAGTTCACTGTCACACGTTCCTTAGGTCCTTTTCTAATGTGAGGATAAATTTTAGGGGATCCGGATACGGTTTCCCGGGGCCACGCGAAAGGCTTGGGCTACAGCACACGAAAATATAAAAATCGAGCTGAGTTCTCGTTTTATTGATTAAAAATGCCAAAAATGAGGAACGGTCGTTGCGGTTTGCAGTCGCACATACCTTAGGTCTATTCCTAATGTATGGATAAATTTTTGGGGGTCATGATTCGGATACCCGCGGCCACGCCAAAGGCGTGGGCTATAGCGACGAAAATATAGAAATCAAGCCGAGTTCTCGTTTTATTGCCTAAAAATACCAAAAAAATGATGAACGGTCATTGCGAGTCGCTGTCACACGTTCCTTAGGTCCTTTCCTAATTTCAAAATAAATATTTGGGTGTCCAGATTCGGTTTCCCGGGGCCACGCCAAAGGCGCGGGCTATAGCACACGAAAATATAGCAATCTAGCTGAGTTCTCTTTTAATTGATTAAAAATGCCAAAAAATGAGGAACGGTCATTGCAGTTCGCAGTCGCGCATTCCTTAGGTCCTTTCCTAATGTACGGATAAATTTTTGGGGGTCTTGGTTCGGATTCCCGCGGCCACGCCAAAGGCGTGGTCTATAGCGCACGAAAATATAGAACTCCAGCCAAATTCTCATTTTATTGCCTAAAAATGCCAAAAAATGAGGAACGGTCATTGCAGTTCGCTGTCACACGTTCCTTAGGTACTTTCCTAATGTTCGGATAAATTTTTGGGGTTCCGAGTCCGGATTCCCTAGGCCACCGAAAATATAGAAATCGAGCCGAGTTCTAGTTTTATTGATTAAAAATGCCAAAAAATGAGGAACCGTCATTGCGGTTCGCTGTCACACATTCCTTAGGTCCTTTCCTAATGTCCGGATAAATTTTTGGGGTTCCTGGTATGGATTCCCTGGGCCACGCGAAAGGCAAGGGCTAGCACACGAAAATATAAAAATCAAGCCGAGTTCTCGTTTTATTGCCTAAAAATAACAAAAATGATGAACAGTCATTCCGGGTCGCTGTCACACGTTCCTTAGGTCCTTTCCTAATTTCCGGATAAATTTTTGGGTGTCCGGATCTGGATTCCACGGGCCACGCCAAAG
This sequence comes from Nicotiana obtusifolia, assembly GCA_002018475.1. Lineage (NCBI taxonomy): Eukaryota > Viridiplantae > Streptophyta > Magnoliopsida > Solanales > Solanaceae > Nicotiana > Nicotiana obtusifolia. Next base: position 229,090 of record MCJB01033233.1, on the reverse strand, counting down.
GCGTGGGCATTAGCACACGAAAATATAGAAATCTAGCCGAGTTCTCGTTTTATTGATTAAAAATGCCAAAAAATGAGGAACGGTCATTGTTGTTTGCTGCTGTCACACGTTCCTTATGTCCTTTCCTAATGTCTGGATAAATTTTTGGGTGTCCGGATCCGGATTCCACGGGCCACGCCAAGGGCGTGGGCAATAGCACACGAAAATATAGAAATCTAGCCGAATTCTCGTTTTATTGATTAAAAATGCCAAAAAATGAGTAACGGTCAATGCGGGTCGCTCTCACATGTTCCTTATGTCCTTTCCTAATGTCCGGATAAATTTTTGGGTTTCCGGGTTTGAATTTCCGGGGCCACACGAAAGGCGTGGGCTATAGCACATGAAAATATAGAAATCAAGCCGAGTTCTCCTTTTACTGATTAAAAATGCCAAAAAATGATAAACGGTCATTGCGAGTCACTGTCACATATTCTTTAGGTACTTTCCTAATTTGCGGATAAATTTTAGGGGATCCGGATCCGGTTTCCCGGAGCCACGCGAAAGGCGTGGGCTACAGCACACGAAAATATAGAAATCGAGCTGAGTTCTCGTTTTATTGATTAAAAATGCCAAAAATGAGGAACGGTCACTGCGGTTCACAGTCGCACGTTTCTTAGGTCTGTTCCTAATGTATGGATAAATTTTTGGGGGTCTGGGTTCGGATTCCCGCGGCCACGCCAAAGGCGTGGGCTATAGCGCAAGAAAATATAGAAATCAAGCCGAGTTCTAGTTTTATTGCCTAAAAATACCAAAAAATGATGAACGGTCATTGCGAGTCACTGTCACACGTTCCTTAGATCCTTTCCTTATGTTCGCATAAATTTTTGGGGGTCCGGGTCCGGATTCCAGGGACCACGCCAAAGGCGTGGGCATTAGCACACGCAAATATAGAAATCTAGCCGAGTTCTCGTTTTATTGATTAAAAATGCCAAAAAATGAGGAACGGTCATTGGTGTTTGCTGCTGTCACACGTTCCTTATGTCCTTTCCTAATGTCCGGATAAATTTTTGGGTGTCCGGATCCGGATTCCACGGGCCATGCCAAAGGCGTGGGCAATAGCACACGAAAATATAGAAATCTAGCCGAGTTCTTATTTTATTGCCTAAAAATACCAAAAAATGAGGAGCGGCCATTGCGGTTCGCTATCACACATTCCTTAGGTCCTTTTCTAATGTCAGGATAAATTTTTATGTGTCCGGGTTTGAATTCCCTGGGCCACGCGACAGGCGTGGGCTATAGCACACGAAAATATAGAAATCGAGCCTTAGGTCACATGTTCCTTTGGTCCTTTCCTAATTTGCGGATAAATTTTAGGGGATCCGGACCCGATTTCCAGGAGCCACGCGAAAGGCGTGGGCTACAGCACACGAAAATATAGAAATCGAGCTGAGTTCTCGTTTTATTGATTAAAAATGCCCAAAATGAGGAACGGTCATTGCTGTTCGCAGTCGCACGTTCCTTAGGTCTGTTCCTAATGTATGGATAAATTTTTGGGGATCTGGGTTCGGATTCCCGCGGCCACGCCAAAGGCGTGGGCTATAGCGCACGAAAATATAGAAATCAAGCCGAGTTCTCGTTTTATTGCCTTAAAATACCAAAAAATGATGAACGGTCATTGCGAGTCACTGTCACATGTTCCTTAGGTACTTTCCTAATTTCCAAATAAATATTTGGTTGTCCGGATCCGGTTTCCCGGGGCCATGCCAAAGGCGCGGGCTATAGCACACGAAAATATAGCAATCTAGCCGAATTCTCGTTTTATTGATTAAAAATGCCAAAAAATGAGGAACGGTCATTGCGGTTTGAGTCCGCGCGTTCCTTAGGTCTTTTCCTAATGTATGGATAAATTTTTGGGGGTTTGGGTTTGGATTCCCGCGGCCACGCCAAAGGCGTCGGCTATAGCGCGCGAAAATATAGAAATCAAGCCGAGTTCTAGTTTTATTGCCTAAAAATACCAAAAAACGATGAACGGTCATTGCGAGTCGCTGTCACACATTCCTTAGGTCCTTTCCTAATGTTCGGATAAATTTTTGGCGGTCTGGGTTCGAATTCCCGCTGCCACGCCAAAGGCGTGGGCTATAGCGCACGAAAATATAGAAATCAAGTCGAGTTCTAGTTTTATTGCCTAAAAATACCAAAAAATGATGAACGGTCATTGCGAGTCACTGTCACACGTTCCTTAGGTCCTTTCCTTATGTTCGGATAAATTTTTGGGGGTCCGGGTCCGGATTCTAGGGACACGCCAAAGGCGTGGGCTATAGCACATGAAAATATAGAAATCTAGCCGAGCTCCCGTTTTATTGATTAAAAATGCCAAAAAATGAGGAACGGACATTGTTGTTTGCTGCTGTCACACGTTCCTTATGTCCTCTCCTAATGTCCGGATAAATTTTTGGGTGTCCGTATCCGGATTCCACGGGCCACGCCAAAGGCGTGGGCTCGAAAATATAGAAATCGAGCCGAGTTCTCGTTTTATTGATTAAAAATGACAAAAAATGAGGAACGGTTATTGCGGTTCACTGTCACACGTTCCTTAGGTCCTTTCCTAATGTCCGGATAAATTTTTGGGGTTCCGGGTCCGGATTTCCTGGGCCACGCGAAAGGCATGGGCTAGCACACGGAAATATAAAAATCAAGTCGAGTTCTCGTTTTATTGCCTAAAAATAACAAAAAATGATGAACAGTCATTCCGGGTCACTGTCACATGTTTCTTATGTCCTTTCTTAATTTCTGAATAAATTTTTGGGTGTCCGGATCTGGATTCCACGGGCCACGCCAAAGGCGTGGGCATTAGCACACGAAAATATAGAAATATAGCCGAGTTCTCGTTTTATTGATTAAAAATGCCAAAAAATGAGGAACGGTCATTGTTGTTTTTTGCTGTCACACGTTCCTTATGTCCTTTCCTAATGTCCAGATAAATTTTTGGGTGTCCGGATCCGGATTCCACGGGCCACGCCAAAGGCGTGGGCAATAGCACACGAAAGTATAGAAATCTAGCCGAGTTCTTATTTTATTGCCTAAAAATACCAAAAAATGAGGAATGGCCATTGCGGGCCACTGTCACACATTCCTTAGGTCCATTGCTAATGTCTGGATAAATTTTTATGTGTCCGGGTTTGAATTCTTGGGGCCTCGCGAAAGGCGTGGGCTATAGCACAAGAAAATATAGAAATCGAGCCAAGTTCTCGTTTTACTAATTAAAAATGAAAAAAATGAGGAACGGTCTATGCAGTTCACTGTCACAGGTTCCTTAGGTCCTTTCCTAATGTGCGGATAAATTTTTGGGGGTCTGGGTCCGGATTAAAGGGGCCACGCCAAAGGCGTGGGCTATAGCACACGAAAATATAGAAATCGAACTGAGTTCTCGTTTTACTGATTAAAAATGCCAAAAAATGAATAACGGTCATTGCAGTTCACTGTCACACGTTCCTTAGGTCCTTTCCTAATGTGTGGATAAATTTTAGGGGATTCGGATCCGGTTTCCCGGGGACACACGAAAGGCGTGGGCTACAGCACACGATAATATAGAAATCGAGGTTGAGTTCTCGTTTTACTAATTAAAAATGCCAAAAAATTAGGAACGGTCATTGCGGTTCGCTGTCACACGTTCCTTAGGTCCTTTCCTAATGTCCGGATAAATTTTTGGGGTTCTGGGTTCGGATTCCCTGGGCCACGTGAAAGGCATGGTCCAGCACACGAAAATATAAAAATCAAGCCGAGTTCTCGTTTTATTGCCTAAAAATAACCAAAAATGATGAACAGTCATTGCGGGTCGCTGTCACACGTTTCTTAGGTCCTTTCCTAATTTCCGGATAAATTTTTGGGTGTCCGGATCTGGATTCCACAGGCCACGCCAAAGGCGTGGGCATCAGCACACGAAAATATAGAAATCTAGCCGAGTTCTCGTTTTATTGATTAAAAATGCCAAAACATGAGGAACGGTCATTCTTGTTTGCTACTGTCACACGTTACTTATGTCCTTTCCAAATGTCCGGATAAATTTTTGGGTGTCCGGATCTGGATTCCATGGGCCACGCCAAAGGCGTGGGCAATAGCACACGAAAATATAGAAATCTAGCCGAGTTCTTATTTTATTGCCTAAAAATACCAGAAAATGAGGAACGGCCATTGCGGGTCATTGTCACACATTCCTTAGGTCCTCTGCTAATGTCCGGATAAATTTTTATGTGTCCGGGATTGAATTCCCGAGACACGCGAAAGGTGTGCGCTATAGCACACGAAAATATAGAAATCGAGCCGAGTTCTCGTATTATTAATTAAAAATGCCAAAAAATGAGGAACGGTCATTGCGGTTCGCTGTCACACGTTCCTTAGGTCCTTTCCTAATATCCGGATAAATTTTTGGGGTTCCGGGTCCGGATTCCCTGGGCCACGCTAAAGGCATGGGCTAGCACACGAAAATATAAAAATCAAGCCGAGTTCTCGTTTTATTGCCTAAAAATAACAAAAAATGATGAACAGTCATTGCGGGTCGCTGTCACATGTTCCTCAAGTCCTTTCCTAATTTACGAATAAATTTTTGGGTGTCCGGATCTGGATTCCACGGGCCACGCCAAAGGCGTGGGCATTAGCACGCGAAAATATAGAAATCTAGCCGAGTTCTCGTTTTATTGATTAAAAATGCCAAAAATTGAGGAACGGTCATTGTTGTTTGCTGCTGTCACACGTTCCTTATGTCCTTTCCTAATGTCTAGATAAATTTTTGGGTGTCCGGATCCGAATTCCACGGGCCACGCCAAAGGCGTGGGCAATAGCACACGAAAATATAGAAATCTAGCCGAGTTCTTATTTTATTGCCTAAAAATACCAAAAAATGAGGAACGGCCATTGCGGGTCACTATCACACATTCCTTAGGTCCATTGCTAATGTCCGGATAAATTTTTATGTGTCCGGGTTTGAATTCCCGGGGCCACACGAAAAGCGTGGGCCATAGCACACGAAAATATAGAAATCGAGCCGAGTTCACGTTTTACTGATTAAAAATGCCAAAAAATGATGAACGGTCATTGCGAGTCACTGTCACATGTTCCTTAGGTCCTTTCCTAATTTGCGAATAAATTTTAGGGGATCCGGATCCGGTTTCCCGGAGCCACGCGAAAGGCGTGGGCTACAGCACACGAAAATATAGAAATCGAGCTGAGTTCTCGTTTTATTGATTAAAAATGCCAAAAATGAGGAACGGTCATTTTGGTTCACATTCGTACGTTCCTTAGGTCTGTTCCTAATGTATGGATAAATTTGTGGGGGTCTGGGTTCGGATTCCTGCGGCCACGCCAAAAGCGTGGGCTATAGCGCACGAAAATATAGAAATCAAGCCGAGTTCTCGTTTTATTGCCTAAAAATACCAAAAAATGATGAACGGTCATTGCGAGTCACTGTCACATGTTCCTTAGGTCCTTTCCTAATTTCCGGATAAATTTTTGGGGTTCCGAGTCCGGATTCCCGGGGCCACGCCAAAGGCGTGGGCTATATAGCACACGAAAATATAGAAATCGAGCCGAGTTCTCGTTTTATTGATTAAAAATGCCAAAAAATGAGGAACGGTCATTGCGGTTCGTTGTTACTCGTTCCTTAGGTCCTTTCCTAATGTCCGGATAAAGTTTTGGGATTCCGGGTCCGGATTCCCGGGGCCACGCTAAAGGCATGGGCTATAGCGCACGAAAATATAGAAATTAAGCCGAGTTCTCGTTTTATTGCCTAAATTACCAAAAAATGATGAACGGTCAATGAGTGTAACTGTCACACATTCCTTAGGTCCTTTCCTATTTTCTGGATAAATTTTTGGTGGTCCGGATCCGGATTCCACGGGCCACGCCAAAGGCGTAGGCATTAGCACACGAAAATATAGAAACCTAGCCGAATTCTCGTTTTATTGATTAAAAATGCAAAAAAATGAGGAACGGTCAATGCGGGTCGCTCTCACATGTTCCTTATGTCCTTTCCTCATGTCCGGATAAATTTTTGGGTGTCCGGATCCGGACTCCTCGGGCCACGCCAAAGGCGTGGGCAATAGCACACGAAAATATAGAAATCTAGCCGAGTTCTTATTTTATTGCCTAAAAATACCAAAAAATGAGGAACGACCATTGCGGGTCACTATCACACATTTCTTAGGTCCTTTGCTAATGTCCGGATAAATTTTTATGTGTCCGGGTTTGAATTCCCGGGGCCACGCGGAAGGCGTGCGCTATAGCACACGAAAATATAGAAATCGAGCCAAGTTCTCGTTTTACTGATTAAAAATGCCAAAAAATGAGGAACGGTCATTGCGGTTCACAGTTGCACGTTCCTTAGGTCCTTTCCAATTGTATGGATAAATTTTTGGGGGTCTGGGTTCGGATTCCCGCGGCCACGCCAAAGGCATGGGCTATTGCGCGCGAAAATATAGAAATCAAGCCGAGTTCAAGTTTTATTGCCTAAAAATACCATAAAAGGATGAACGGTCATTGCGAGTCGCTGTCACACGTTCCTTAGGTCCTTTCCTAATGTTCGAATAAATTTTTGGGGGTCCAGGTCCGGATTCCAGGAGCCACGCCAAAGGCGTGAGCTATAGCACACGAAAATATAGAAATCCAGCCGAATTCTCATTTTATTGCTTAAAAATGCCAAAAAATGAGGAACGGTCATTGCGGTTCACTGTCACATGTTCCTTAGGTCCTTTCCTAATGTCCGGATAAATTTTTGGGGTTCCGAGTCAGGATTCCCGGGGCCACGCGAAAGGCGTGGGCTATAGCACACTAAAATATAGAAATCGAGCCGAGTTCTCGTTTTATTGCCTAAAAATGCCAAAAAATGAGGAACGGTCATTGCGGTTCGCTGTCACACGTTCCTTAGGTCCTTTCCTAATGTCCGGATAAATTTTTGGGGTTCCGGGTCCGGATTCCCGGGGCCACGCTAAATGCAAAAATCGAGCCGAGTTCTCGTTTTACTGATTAAAAATGCCAAAAAATGAGGAACGGTCATTGCGGGTCACTCAGACATGTTCCTTATGTCCTTTCCTAATGTCCGGATAAATTTTTGGGTGTCCGGATCCGGATTCCACGGGCCACGCCAAAGGCGTGGGCATTAGCACACGAAAATATAGAAATCTATCCGAATTCTCGTTTTATTGATTAAAAATGCCAAAAAATGAGGAACGGTCATTGTTGTTTTCTACTGTCACACGTTCCTTATGTTCTTTCCTAATGTCCGGATAAACTTTTGGGTGTCCGGATCCGGATTCCTCGTGCCACGCCAAAGGCGTGGGCAATAGCACACGAAAATATAGAAATCTAGCCGAGTTCTTATTTTATTGCCTAAAAATACCAAAAAATGAGGAACGGCCATTGCGGGTCACTGTCACACATTTCTTAGGTCCTTTGCTAATGTCCGGATAAATTTTTATGTGTCCGGGTTTGAATTCCCGGGGCCACGCGGAAGGCGTGCGCTATAGCACACGAAAATATAGAAATCGAGCCAAGTTCTCGTTTTACTGATTAAAAATGCCAAAAAATGAGGAACGGTCATTGCGGTTCACAGTTGCACGTTCCTTAGGTCCTTTCCAATTGTATGGATAAATTTTTGGGGGTCTGGGTTCGGATTCCCGCGGCCACGCCAAAGGCATGGGCTATTGCGCGCGAAAATATAGAAATCAAGCCGAGTTCAAGTTTTATTGCCTAAAAATACCATAAAAGGATGAACGGTCATTGCGAGTCGCTGTCACACGTTCCTTAGGTCCTTTCCTAATGTTCGAATAAATTTTTGGGGGTCCAGGTCCGGATTCCAGGAGCCACGCCAAAGGCGTGAGCTATAGCACACGAAAATATAGAAATCCAGCCGAATTCTCATTTTATTGCTTAAAAATGCCAAAAAATGAGGAACGGTCATTGCGGTTCACTGTCACATGTTCCTTAGGTCCTTTCCTAATGTCCGGATAAATTTTTGGGGTTCCGAGTCAGGATTCCCGGGGCCACGCGAAAGGCGTGGGCTATAGCACACTAAAATATAGAAATCGAGCCGAGTTCTCGTTTTATTGCCTAAAAATGCCAAAAAAAATGAGGAACCGTCATTGCGGTTCGCTGTCACATGTTCCTTAGGTCCTTTCCTAATGTCCGGATAAATTT
>MCJB01033233.1:183697-201596 GCA_002018475.1 Nicotiana obtusifolia | reverse complement strand
CGCTATTCACCCCCCCTCTAGCGTTGTGCATATATTCTAACAATTGGTATCAGAGCCTAATTCTCTTTAATCCTTAACCGGCTGAGAAACGATCAAATGGCTGCTTTTAGAAATGTGTATGCAGGGCTGAGTGAAGGACAATCCACATCGAGACCTCCTCTCTTCGATGGGACAAACTACACTTACTGGAAGGAACGTATGAAAATATATGTGCAATCCACTGATTACAGAATATGGATAATCATAGAAAGAGGTGAACAAACCATCACTAAAAAGGAAGGTGAACTTATGGTTCTGAAACCTGAAAGCGAGTACACAGATGAAGACTTCAAAAGGCTAGAAGCTTATGCCAGGGCCAAAAATATGTTGTACTGTGCAGTAAATCCGGATGATTACCGAAAAATCTCAAGATGCAAAACTGCAAAAGAGATGTGGTAACAAGTAAGGTCGTCATTCAAGTCTAAGAATGTAGTATCTACGACTAGACCCTTACAACTTTTACACATGGATCTCATCGGACCCTCTAGGACAAAGAGTTTTGGTGGTAACTACTATGTCTTTGTAATTGTTGATGACTATTCTAGATTCACATGGACCTTATTTCTTTCTCATAAAAATGAGGCATTTGATATGTTCAGAAAATTTGCGAAGAAGGTTCAAAATGAAATGAACTGCAACATTGTTGCAATTAGAAGCGATCATGGGGGAGAGTTCGAAAAAGACGAATTTGATGTCTTTTGCGGAGAACTCGGTATTGATCATAACTTCTCAGCCCCACGCACACCACAACAAAATAGAGTGGTGGAACATAAGAATAGATCTCTTGAAGAGATGGCTAGAACTATGATTAATGAGGCTAAAATTCCTAAGTATTTTTGGGCCGATGCTATAAGTACTGCTAGTTATGTTCTTAAATCGTGCAGTAATTAGGCCAATACTTATGAAAACCCCTTATGAATTGTTTAAAGGTAGAAAACCTAACTTTTCCCACCTTCGTGTATTTGGTTGTAAATGTTTTGTGCATAATAATGGGAAAGATAATTTAGGAAAGTTCGATGCTAAATCGGACGAAGGCATTTTCCTCGGTTATTCGTTGCGTAGTAAAGCATATAGGATCTTTAATAAATGCACTTTAACTATTAAGGAATCACCACACGCGGTCTTTGCCGAAAATGACTCTCGGTTGCCGAGAAAGGATTTTTGTGATGATCTTGCAGATTCATTGGAAGGAATCCGTCTTGATGATGAAGGTCCAAGCCATACAAAAACAAACGATGGTGAAAGACCTCAAGAGGATCAAACCAATGAGCAAGAAGAACTTCCTAACGAGTGGAGAACTTCCAGACATCATCCAATTGACAAGGTAATTGGTGATATCAACCAAGGGGTAAGTACTCGAAACACTCTTAGGAACACAATCACACACATGGCGTTTGTTTCTCAAATTGAACCAAAAACCATTTCTGACGCAATTAATGATGAACATTAGATTTTGGCAATGCAAGAGGAGCTTAACCAATTCAAACGAAATGATGTTTGGGAAATTGGTGCCAAAACTTAATGACCATACAATAATTGGTACGAAATGGGTTTTTTGAAATAAGTTAGATGAAAATGGAATAATCATTAGAAACAAAGCTAGGTTAGTAGCCAAAGGCTACAATCAAGAAGAAGGTATTGATTATGAAGAAACGTATGCACCTGTCGCACGATTAGAAGCTATTCGTTTACTTCTTGCAGTTGCTTCTTCTATGAATTTTAAATTGTATCAAATGGATGTTAAGAGTGCATTCCTTAATGGTGTTGTCCAAGAGGAAGTATACGTCGACCAACCCCCAGGGTTTGAGAACTTTGAGTTTCCAAATCACGTATTTAAACTCAAAAAGGCTCTCTACGGTCTTAAACAAGCTCCCCGAGCTTGGTACGAGAGATTGAGTAAGTTCCTTTTGGAAAATGGATTCCAAAGAGGAAAGGTCAACACCACTCTGTTCATAATGAACGAAAATAACAACATCCTTTTAGTTCAAATTTATGTAGATGGCATTATATTTGGTGCTACTAATGAATCTTTGTGCAAGAAATTTTCTAAGCTCATGACAAAGGAGTTTGAAATGTCTTTGATGGGTGAGCTCAATTTCTTCTTGGGCTTGCAAGTAAAGCAAATGAAAGAGGGGACTTTCATTTGTCAAACAAAGTATTGCAAGGAATTGCTTAAGAAATTCGAGATGATCGATGCTAAAGCAATGCCAACTCCCATGGGTACTTCGGGAAGCCTTGACAAAGACGAAAAAGGTAAAGAAGTAGATGTCAAGAAATACCGAGGTATGATCGGATCTCTACTTTACCTTACAGCTAGTCGTCCTGATATAATGTTCAGTGTATGCTTGTGTGCAAGGTATCAATCTTGTCTGAAAGAATCGCATTTAACCGCGGTTAAACGGATAATAAAATACCTCATCGGTACAATAAACGTGAGACTTTGGTATCCCAAGGGTTCATCCTGCCAACTTATTGGCTATTCCGACTCCGATTTTGCAGGCTGCAAATTGGATAGGAAAAGCACCAGTGGCACTTGCCACATGCTTGGTAGTTCGTTAGTTTCTTGGTTTAGCAAGAAAAAAGTCAGTGTTGCTTTGTCCACCACTGAGGCGGAATATGTAGCCGCTAGAAGTTATTGCGTGCAAATCCTTTGGATGAAACAACAACTTGTGGATTACGGCCTATGTCTTGATCACATTCCAATTAGATGTGACAATACTAGTGCCATTTTTCTCACGAAGAATCCCGTTCTTCATTCGAGAACAAAGCACATTAAAATCAGGCATCATTTCATAAGAGATCATGTTCTCAAAGGGGATGTCAAAATTGAGTTTGTTGAAACTCATAGCGAATTGGCGAACATCTTTACTAAACCTTTAGAGAAAGAGTCATTCTTTAGAATTCGAAGCGAGCTTGGAATTCTTGACTCAACATTGATCTAATTATGTGCATAATTATTTTTGTTTTGAACATTACTGACTTGAGCGTCGGAGGCGTTTATTTTATTTTTGCAGGTTCTCCTCATCATGTGGATAATTTAGAAAATGAGGGGGAACTTAATTAGTCAAAAGTATTCGCCTAAAATGTGAGAAATTATCACTTCCATGCCCAACCATTTATTAAACGAGCAACAAAGATGGCAAAATGTCCCTGGAAATGACAAAAATTTCCAGAACATTTAAGCCATCGATGGCTTCCAGATAAGCCATCGATGGCTCAAACTTTCTGTCCAGCCATTTCAAAAACAGAGAGTTCAAGCCATCGATGGCTTCCGGATAAGCCATCGATGGCTTCTTCAAAATTTTGAAAATTATAGCCGTTTTGTTACTGTTTTGTTACCGTTTTTCAGCTTCTGAAATGACCAAAATGACCCCAAACGGTCATATTACTCAAATTCTCTATAAAACTCACTTTCATACTTCAAAACTCACTTCATATATCCTCCAACAAAGTGCAAGAACACATATTTGTGCTACAAATCCTCTCTTCTTCTTCTTATCATTTCTTGACTTCAAATATTTTTTCAAGCCTTCAAAATTTGATCAATGGCCTCATCCTCCACAAATACAATTCCGAGAAATGCTCACAAATACAAAGATGGTTCATATCTCTGGTTCTCAAGTAGACATGAACTACTCAATTTCCGGGAAAATTTTAAAAGTAGAGAAGTCTTGCCTCCCAGATTTGTAAGGGAGATTTATTTTGATATGAAAGGTTTTAATTACCTTTACACTGCTCTACGACAATCCAATCTCTTGCAATTTACAAGAAATCAACAAGAGTACATACACGAAGATTTAATTCGTGCATTCTACTCAAACCTTCGTCGAATCGATGAAGACCTTGTCTCTTCCGTAAATGGTACGAAAATCTTTCTCAATCAAGAAATAATGTCAGAAATTACAGGACTTTCGACTAACGGCGAAGACATAAATCTCTACGCCGGTCCTCAAGGAATCGCTTTCAATGAAGCGACATTTTAAAATCTTATGGGTGTTAGTATGCATCCAACTAGATCAAGTCGTCACCCAACAATCACCAACATGAAAGAAGAGTACCGACTCCTCTTCTACATTATCACACGTATTTTCAAACCGAGAAAATACTCTCATACTACTCTCTCGGTTGAAGATGTACGGATAATGCATGCAATCTTGCATGGAGCACGAATCAATTGGACAAAATTTGTCATGATTCATATGTACGATGCAATTCGTAAGGGGGAACCACTCCCTTATGCTCCGGTGGTAATGAACATCCTCAAATACTATGAGGTCGCGACTAATGTTGTTCCTACAACAAAAAGAACCAAAACTTGGTCCGTAACAAACGCTTCGTTCCAAAAATCAACGGAACAACCCCAACAACGAGCTCAATATCAAGAGCTCCCACATCAAGAAACTCCACTTCCTCAACAAGCCTCTTCTTGCGCTCCGGTGACTCTTGAGTCTATCAACACTTCATTAATCAATTTCGAAAATAGGATTACTCATCAAATCACTCAACTTTCAAACAAAGTTCATACATTAGATGCATATTTTCGAAGTTACATGAAGCGTGACGAAGAAGATAATGATAGTGATGGGTTTTAATTTTTAAATTTTCTTGTATTTCCATTATGCATCTCAATCTTGTCTTCAATATTTATGCAATGAAATTCAAGTATTTCTTAATTATATATGATTTTGCTATTTGTTTATAATATCTTTTTGCTAATGTCAAAAGGGGGAAGATATTATATTAGTAAGAATTGTATAAGAAATACAACTATGATATGCATATATTAAGGGGGAAGCACAAAATTAGGCAGAATACAATTTTTTCAACACTTGTATTATTTTTTAACAATTGGTATCAATATCAAAATCATTTTTGCTATAAGAATGCATATCCCTAACTATGTTTGTCATTATCAAAAAGGGGGAAATTGTTGGAAAAACGTATTCGCATTCTTATTTATGAATCCTTATCAAAAAGGGGGCGTATAGACTATATGTCCACTTAGAGTAGAGTTCTTTATATTTTATGTTATGTACTTAGAGTAGAGTTCTTTATATTTTATGTTATCTCCCTTTTGTAATTATTATATAAACACATTTAATGGAATGAAATTAATTGTTCTACCAAAAATAATTATTCTACACTTACTAGCCGACTAATTTTCAATTCGTGTTGGATATCACACTAAGAATTTCTCAAATTTGGGGCCTCCTATTTAAGTGTAGAGAAATTTCTAACCATCTCACCACACGACTCGATAGAAAGGACGATGTTATTAGTTAATTTAAACTATGGCCAAATAATAATGTATGGAATGGCCCCTTTTTTTTTAAATTCCTTTCAAATTAGAAAGATCTATAGTGTTTTCATACTCCTCCTCCAGCGTGACTTGAACCCAAGAACTAACGATCGTAGGTGAAAATGCTTTTATCAACCGAGCAACCCTTACTTGTACCATTTAGAATATTGATTTGTTACACCCTCAAGTGAGTAGGGATTGAAGAATTTACCCCAGAAGAGAAGGCATTATTAAAGAAATAAATGATGACGATTCCAGGGTCCTACTTAATTGGCCATAAGCGTAGGGATTATATTTTCTTGTTTGTTTGGGGGAGAGGGGGAGTGATAGTGGTCTACGATTTGCAAAATCATCAAAGGGGTGATTGAAAACCCATATTAAAGGAGAAAAGAGACATCAAAAGTGGGCCATCAAATTATTACAATAATAGAGTCAGCTGCTCCCTTTGATTTGACCAATCAATGTCCACAACAAAATGACCTACACTAGTGGTCTCAAAAGAACCGTAAGTCGTTTGGCAGGCGTATTAGATAAAATAATTCTCGTATAAAAATTTAATTCGTCAAATATCATATTTGGTTGGTCAATTCAATTTACTCCTATCTAATATATGGATTAGTTATCCCTCATATGAGGGATTAACTAATACCAAGGAAAGTAAGGGATTACTAACCCTTGGATTAGCTATACATGGATAAGACTTAAAATTATTAAATCAAGGGTATAATTGTAAAGAATATTTTATATAGTTTTAAACCAAACACAAATTTAGATTATACATTGCATAATTAATTTTTAATACGATGAACCAAACACTTGATAAAAAATAATCCCAGCATTATTAATCCCTGCATTACTAATCCCTACTAATCCCTACATTACTAATCCCTGCATTACTTGTGTTCGTACCAAATGACCCCTAATAATCTCTTCAGAGTTTGATAGCATACAAGTAACACTTGAAAGATTTATGTGTTTGGCTGTTTGATGTGGGAAATGATATCAAAAACTGTTTGTGAATTCGTAAAGTAAAGTTTAGCTCAATAGGATTCGTAAGGTAAGGTTTAACTCGATATGTGTTTGCTTAGATCCTATGCCTTTGGATACAGACCAACGGTTATTAGATTATATGCCCTCGTGAGACACTATTGCCGGCAGTTACACTAGGACTCCTCTACATGAGGCTGCTACAGAGGTATGTAAAGCGCAGAGGAGTAATTATATAGCCAAGGCATATAGGCGACATTACTCGAGCTATTGTCCCCCTTAATACTTGTCGTTTTGTGGACCGTTCTTCTTATTTATATAATCTTATAATTTGCCAAAAAAAAAGAAACTGTTGTGGATGATTTTGTAAAATGATAAACACAACATAACCACAATGCAAAGAAGTTGTCCTATGCTGAATTTTGTTGCTTTTATTGATTTGTCTGTAGTTTCAAATAAGATTGATTGTTTATGAAAAAGATATTGGCAATGCACCAAAAATGAATTGGGATTGATGGATTTATGTATCTAGAACTCTTCAGAAATGTGTACGATTAACATTTTTGAAAAGTCCGAGCAACGTATTCTTCTTATGCATGAATGGTACCTGTCATTCTAGGGTGGGTCTGAACCTAAGCAATCAAGACCCTTCTCCACCGACCATCAGAATCCCTACTTACTGTCTCTTTTTTAAGGACATCCATCAGTTTATTTTAACATCAAAACTGAAAAAGAATCTGATACTACTATACTCCCACTTGGTTTCCAATTTAATTTTTGCAGGGGTATATGGTACAGATTAAAAGGTTCCTGAAATGGTTTCTGCATTCAAAATTTCATCTAAAAGATATCATAAACTCATCAAGCTCATGGTCTTAAAAGGAATTGTCACGGCCAAACTCAATTGTCAAGGTATTGTCCGCTCTGTTTCAACCTTTGGTGTCGTCTTTGTCCCTTAAGTTTTAGTCCAAAAGACGCTTGAATCTTGAACTCGCCTTTTTTTGGCCGCTAACTTTTATATTGCCTGAGACAAGTTTCACAATAAATACCCTTTCGAGGTTTGGAACATACTACAGCCCTGGTAGCGAAGACAATCCTACTTTTACAAGAGAGACATTGTCCTAGCAGGATATGGCCGGCTTTATCGGATCCTATCAACTAACCATACTAAAGGAGACTCTACAAAGATGGACCAAATTTGATGAGATCCAAAGCTAGCTCCTTTTTCTTTACCTTTATCTTTCAAATAATAATTTATAAGCACCCAAGCATGGTCAGCTAGTTTGCTTTAATAGAGGAAGAATTGTTAAATTATAGGAGAGGAAAAGAAAAAGGAATTCATCACAAACACAGAGAAAAATCAATAGTAATGGTCACAGGAGAAAAATATAAAAATAAAGAAAGCAAGAAGAAACCTGGCTAGGCTCTATTGAATGCAATGAAAAACATTACATTTTTATCATATATCAAGAAAATGATAGTGATTAAGAAGCCTATTGGCTTCTCTTAGGCCACTAAAGTAAGCACCATGAGTTGTTGAATAGTGAGTTCTATGTGTTGCTTCCCCTGCAAAAAGAATTTGAAGTGGAGGAGTATAGCAACCATTTGAATGAATGCTAGTCCTTTTTGGCAAGGGCTCAGCCATAATATCCAAATCATCTCCACTTGATCCAACTGCTACATAACTATATGAACCCAAGAATAATGGATCACTTCCCCATTGGCTCTTTAACACCTTTTCCACTTTAAAGTTACTTTCTGCATGCCCATTGCACAAGTCATTTGATTTCTTGAAATGTTTAGAGTTCAAAAGAAAGCTAGAGATAGTTTTTGAAAAACCATCAATAATCTCCTCATTATCAAGAGATTCCAACTCAAGAGCTTCTTTACCTGCAAACCATGATAATAAAACACTTGACTTGCTATGGATTGGAGATATATTAGCTGTCCTCCTCATCCAGATAGGGATTTTTGGGTTTGGTTCTGATTGATGGAAAACCATCTGCAGATAAGGAAATTCTTGATCATGGGTTGGATTTAGTTTCAAGAATAGCTTGTTGACAACACCAAAACCAAGCCTTGAGATTGCTCGAGTCTTGAAATGAGGAAGTGGAGGATTAAACATACCAGAATCTTGATCAATCCCCTGTTTTAGAACTCCAAGTGAAACTGTGACTATGACATGATCAGCATACATAATTGATCCATCCACAAAATGTAACTTCACTGCCTTATTATTACTACCATTTTCAAATTGTAATGAACCATCAGGCTGCCACTCAATCTTTGCGACTTTTCGGCCTAATTGGATCAAACCAGGTGGCAGAACAGATGCCAAAGATTCAATCACGGACATGTACCCTTTGGCAATGGTTATTTCTTCTCCAGGGAACATTCGATACTCTTTTTCAGCTCTAAAATCAAGCATTTGCAAATCACCAGCTGATGTATAAGTCCTTTGAATATTCTCAAGCATTACAAAAATCCCTTCTTCAAGTGATCTTTTGCTCCATTTATCTAACCCTTGGACCTCAGTATCCTCGCTTTCGCCTTTCACTGATTCCCAATAAGCATCAAGTCCTTTCCTAAGGAAAGAACCAAGACTTAATCCATTGTTGGATTTAGCAATTTCATTGGATACACCATCTTCAGCGACTAATTTCCCTTGAGCAAAATCCATCAGTTTGTTGAAAAGGTCGGAGATGGACTCAACAAGGGAAGAATTGAGTTCATGTCCACCTTCAGCAATGGTCAATGGTTCACTATCTGCATCCATACACTCCCAAGGTTGCTGAGATTGCAGTGAGTTAATTTGTTGAGCAATCTTATAAATAGGACTGCCTAAAATTCCATGAATCCAAGTAGCACCCATTTCAATCCTGTCACCACAGAATTCTGATGTCTTAATTCTTCCACCAATCCTATTACCACCCTCTACTACACACACCTCTAATAATTCCTTGCATCCTGCTGTTTTATAGAGCTTATTAGCTGCTGTAAGGCCAGCCATTCCTGCCCCAATTATCACTACTTTTGGCTTCTTGCTCCCCATTAGTTATATATGCTGAATCTCTTATATCCAAAAAAAAGGAAATGATATATAGAATATAAGCTAGGGAGAAAAGAGTGTGAGAATTTTGTATGAAATATTACTACTGAACACGAATCAAATATATAAGGACTGTATTAGCTATCTCGTCTTTCACATAAGGGCACTCGTATTTCCCCCCTTTCTTTTTCTGCATAGTTTATTCGATCTAATAAAGACATAGATCTACTTTTCTTGGCCATTAGTGTTACTGTATTCAATCCCTTTAACTTAACCCCACCTTTATTAGCTTTTCTCTACCCTACTGCCACATGCTAAGCATGCAGTATAATATAAAATCGAGAGACGAATTCAGAATTTTAAATTTAAGAATGAGTACTCGGCTTTTAACTATTGAAGTCATCACTTTGTTGGAGTTATGAGTTCATAATTTGATACTATTTTTTAACAGTTTTACATAAATAAATTCAGGTCTAGATTATACGTTATGGTTTCAAATGAATACGCTCCTGTTTAAGTCCTCTTCATAACACGTGTGGGAATATTCATAAATAGGGTTGTTACTAAAAAAGAACATTAAAACTTGTTTTAGCTTTGTACACATATTGATGTCAGGACTAATAATAGGTTGATGATTCCTCTCTCACCAACCTCACATGTGAATCAGATAAAAAAAAAGGCCCACATAGTACTGTAAACACCTTTGAATAGTGCTGATTAGTCAGTGAAAGCCATGAATTATTTCAACAATGTAATCACAACTCTCATGAATTATTTGAAGACATAGTGTTTAGCATGATTATTTTCTTGAAGGCATTCACTAATAATAAGGATTTTGACTCCCTTGATCTGAGTTTCAATGTCAAACTATATGGAAATGGAATATACCTTCCAAGTACAACTGATAGTGTAAAATCCAATAATGTTTGCCCTTAATTACGAGTAACAATTAAATTTATATGTGGTTTTAAGGATACGTGACTTGGTTTGATACAATTAAAGAATAAACGATAAATAAAGACTAAATTCAACAAGTAGGAGAGTAAGCAAACCACCAATATTGAATAACTCAGCTGTGGTGGAATCTTCTAAGATGAACGAGAATGAAGTAGTTAAAATATGTCAAACTTTATATATTGATCGTGTCTTGTGTGTCTTCCTTTTTACAGTAGGGCTGTCTATTTATATAGGAAGGGAAAAGAATTCTATACAAGGTAAAAGACTTATTTACAAGATAAAAAATCCCTAAAATTATTGAGTTCAACGTCTTTTTTGATTTGGGCCGCGATTCCCGCCGAGATGTTTACATATCACGAGATTTTCGGTCCTTCCATTACGCAAATCTGATATTTTTACCATAAGATGTTTCACCCGGACCTGTCTCGATAATCTCATCTCGAAAGCCTTGGCTTCGAGCTTCGTCCTGATGACGTCCGACCTCGGACTTCCCTTCTCGATGTACCGGTCTCGACTTACCGGATGGCGACCTTAATCGATGCCGATCTTCAAAACCCAAAATCGGTGTTCCCTATACAAGCGATCGTATTCGACCCCATACATGAGATATGGGAGGATAATGTGTACGCAATCTTATTTCTACTTTGCGAAGGTAGATAAGTTATTTCTGCAATGTTGTTTATGTATAAGCTATGACAAAAAAGGCAAGAATTAATAAGTTGAATCAAATAAGAAGGAGAAGCTCTTCGAGTAATATCTTACACGATAAGATGTTATGCTTCATCTTACACTATATATAGCGAAACGTACGTTTATAAGGAAAACGAAGTTAGTCAGTGCAGTAGATATAAATATTGAAGTAAATAAATTAAACTAGTATAGATACGATGAACGAGGCTTGCTATACTGATAGAACATGTCTATATCATAAATATTCACTAGATTCGGGGCAGAGTTCACGTGAACCCAGTAAATTTTATTTAAATAATGTAAATATGGTCGAAAAATTTACTAAATATCTATAAATATTTGAATGTGTACTCAGTTACTAATGAAAATTTACTCGAAGTCGTTATAGAAACGCATGAGCACTAAATTTTGGGTCCGACTAGATTGGAGATTCGAATTTTATGGTATAAATGCAAACAAAGTTGATCTTTCTGGAGCAAGGGAAGCAAAGAAAAAATGCATAGATACAATTAATGTAATGATTTTTCTCTAAATTTCACGCCTTATGCGATAATATTTCACGCGTCTTTCTAAAAATTATTATAATCGAATATTCATTTGCAGCTCAAAAAATTTGAGGGAAAAATTGATTTTAAGAATAGGAATGCATGGTTAACTGGGGCGGAGCTAGAAGTCGGACAATGAGTTCGTCCGAACCTAATAACTTTTGGTTAAATATTATATTTATGTTAAAAAATTCATTAAATATGTACAAATATTAAATTTAGAATCCAGCTATAAGTACTTGAAGTCATCGTACTAAGAGCCCGTTTGTCCATGAAATTTTTTTTACTTTTTTTCGAAATTTTTTTACTTTTTTTCGAAATTAGTGTTTGACCATAAGAAATTCTAATTTTCACTTGAAGATAAACTTTAAAATATTTCGAAAATTTGAAAAATTTTAAAAAGTTATTTTTCAAAATTTTCACTCAGATCACTCACAAAAATTCAAAAACAATCCAAATATTTATTATTCCAAGCACAACTTTAATTTTCAAATACCATTTGCACTTGAAAAAAGAATTTTTACAATTCTTATGTCCAAACGCCCATTAAAATTAAAACTCATAAAGTTAAAATTCTGGCTCCGCTACGATGATTAATGTGCATGAAACAACCATAGTTAGGTTATTTATTGTCGGAAAATCCCTCTCCGCTTTATTAAACTCTACTCTTAGGCGAGAGCTCACTCAATTCCTTTTTAAACTTTCGCAAAGCTCTCTTTTTCTTAGAGTGAGTTGGTTTTGAATGAAAGCAGGTTTCATCCTGACTTTCATCGGGGACAGGTACGGGATCTGAGTCGGTCGATACGATGAACGGAAAATCAAAAATCTTACTTCATTGAAGTCCCTCGACGAATAAAAAAAGACTGCCTGGGATTGAAGAAAACTAGCATCCAGTAAAACAAGTAAAGCAAAAGAAAATTTTCACCAAAATAGTATATGTTGCACCACGTGCTAAGTATCCCATCATCTTGTTGTAGCTATCGTAAGTCTTTATTGAAATGAATTATAGTATGTATTCTCCATCTAATTTTTATCTTTCCTAATTGTATTAATCTGGTTATAGTTTATCTAATCTTTATCCTTCCAAATTGTTTTTTTCTGGTTATTGTTTATTGGGTAGTTTACGATACAAAAAGCTTTAATCTTTATCTAAATCTTCATTAAAGGCCGTGCAGATATGTAAGCACAGTGTCTTGATTCTAAAATGATATGGTATTAAAGTTATAAAAAGCTAGATATATTCTACAAGTATTAGATGTTTTAAAGGTGACTCTAAAAAGATTAAGTATGGTTATTTATCTTTTTGGTCGGGTTTTAGTATTTTCTCCGCAACCCTGATTGCTATTCATCTTTTTCGTTAAGGGTCGTTCGGTACGAACACAAGTAATTTAGGGATTAATAATGTAAGTATAGTAATGCAGAGATTAAAGTGCTGGAATTATTTTTTATCAAGTGTTTGGTTTATTGTATTAAAAATTAACTTGTGTTTGGTTTAAAACTGTACAAAATCTTCTTTACAATTATACTCTTAAATATTCTTCTTTCTGTATATAAAGAAATTTAGGAAAAGGGTTTGAGGGGTGGTTTAGTAATTTTAGGCTCTTATCCAGGTATAGTTAATGCAGGGATTAGTAATCCCTTGGTTTTCTTGGTATTAGCTAAAGCCTCCTATGAGGTATAAGTAATCCATGTATTAGATATGCATAAATTGAATTGAGCAACCAAATATTATATTGAACGGATTAAATTTTTATACAAGGATTATTTTACTTAGTACAACCTACCAAACGAACCCTTAAAAGTTGATAAATTTTACCTTTCTGGCTGTAGCAGTAATCAACTCTTTCTAATTAATGTATATGTTAGTTTTTAACACCTTTTTCATTAGTGAAGCCTTTTAAGGGATGACTATACTAATAGTCTGTTTGGCCAAGCTTATAAAATTAGCTTTTATTTTGAGAAGTATTTTTTGCTTAAAAGTGCCTTTGATCTCAAAACTATTTTTGATGAGAAATAATTTGTATTTGGCTAAATAATTTGAAAAGTATTTCTAACCATCAATTAGTGTTTGACCAAGCTTATAAAAAGTGTTTCTAAGTATATTTTTCTCAAAAATACTTTTTTAAAAAGTGCTTTTACAGAGACTATTTTTTTCTGCCTCTCCAAATCTGCTTCTACTTCTCCTTAAATTTTTTTTTTATTCTTCCAAAAGCTTGACCAAAAATTTCAACTATCAAAAAAATTACTTTAAAAAAAAGATACTTTTGACTTTGGAGAAGTTTGGCCAAATGGCGCTATAAAGAGAGCATGATAATCGTTTAATTAAATCCAATAAGGTATCATTTGGTCCTGTTAATTTTAGGGGAGTGAGGTGATGCATCATTATCAATGCTTAATGAAGAATTAAGTCAAACTAATTCTTGAGTTCCAAATGTAACTCCACATCGTCTCTTGTAGCCTAAGTTTCCCTCGAGTAGCAAACCACTCAACTCTACCCCCACACCCCCAAATATCTCCGAGTAATATGTTTAACTTGAATTTATATATTCCACATCGATATTGTAAAGACAAAATTACATATCAGGTAAAATTGACCTACAATTGTACGTAACTCTTCTTATCAAACTTATATGACAATTGTATGGGGTCGAATACGATCGCTTGCATAGGGAGCACCGATTTTGGGTTTTGAAGATCGACGTCGATTGAGGTCGCTCTCCGGTAAGCCGAGACCGGTATATCGAGAAGAGAAGTCCGAGGTCGGATGTCATCAGAACGAAGCTCGAAGTCAAAGCGTTCGAGATGAGATTATCGAGACCGGTCTGGGTAAAACATCTTATGGTAAAAATATCAGATCTGCGTAACAGAAGCACCGGAAATCTCGTGACGTGTAAACACCTTGGCGGAAATCGTGGCCCAAATCAGCAAAAACGTTGAACCCAATAATTTTAGGGATTTTTTACCTTGTAAATAAGTCTTTTACCTTGTATATGATTCTTTTTCCTTCCTATATAAATAGACAGCCCTACTATAAAAGGGACAGACAAGATACGATCAATATACAAAGTTTAGCATATTTTATCTATTCTCTTCATCAATACTAATTTCATTTTCGTTCATCTCAGAAGATTCCACCACAGCTGAATTAATCAATATCGGTGGTTTGCTTACTCTCTTACTTATTGAATTTAACCTTTATTTATCGTTCACTCTTTAATTATATCAGGCCAAGTCACGTATCTTTAAAATCACATATAAATTTAATTGTTACTCGTAATTAAGAATAAACAGCAATATAAAAAAATATCGTAATAACATATCATAACAAGTTAAATTACTTTTAAATAGCTCTCTAACATGGATAAATTAGCCAGTTAGAACTATGTAAGCAAGGAAGAGCAAATATGATATGAATCGATACGAACAACGATTTTCTTAAGTCTAACGGATGATATAATTAAATAAAATCAAATAATTAAGAGCAAAATTGGATATTTTCCGCAAGTAAAAGAGGAAAATACAGGAAGATAATCACCCAATAGAAGGTTACTTGCGGGTTCAAATTAAACTCTTCTTCTGAAAAAGATTTAGAGAAAATTAACTGAAGGAGATTGATGTGGATTGTTCAGATTACGAGTTTTACCCGTAAGTTTCAATTTATCAATACGTTGATTTAGGTTGGGACCATATTCAATTTTTGTTTTCTTCAATATTGAAGGCTATTGCTCATGAAAGGTCTAGTTTACCTGCCTTTCTTAAAGGTCGGCAGGGGCATATTCACGTCCTGCCGACCTACCTATCGGTTCACGTGAACTCAGAGTAGATTTTGTCCAAATAATATAAATGTGTTTGAAAAATTTACTAAATATCTATAAATACTTGAATGTAAACTTAATTATCATTAAAAATTTACTCAAGATTATTGTAGGAACCCATAAACATTAAATCCTGGATCTGTATAATGTTGGAATTTATTAAGAGATGCAAAGTCATGCATGGTCTTAATATAAATGGAGTGAAAGGGAAACGGAAGAAATAATTTTGGAGGGAAATGAAATTTCAAATTCATTAAGTTTGAAAAATTCATTGTCCTACATTGGATGGGAAAACTTCTTTTAGTGTGTTTATATAGTGAAACACATTATATGATTCTCAAAAGGTTGAGAAAAAGGGAGACCTCTCGCGCCGTCGTCGTCGCTCGGCTTCGATAAGATTAATTTATTTCATCTTCCTAAACAGTGTGACTGTTAGAAAACTCCATTTTTTTAAACAGATTTTTGCACCTGTTCAGGCACACCAACAGTGGTCTATAAATACCATTTTCTATAACTCATTTTCGTAACATACGATTCACAATATCATACAAAAAAAATCCTCTCTCTTTCTATTGTATTCCAATTTTTTTCTTTCCTACTGTTTATCAACATTCAAACAGTAAGTATTTCCTGCTGTGATTTGAAAACGTTACTTTGAGTTCGTTGGAGTTCTGTGATTTGTTTTGCTGCTATCACAGAAACGATTTCCGTTCTATCCTGGGAGGAAATAACCCATAATCCTTGGCAACTGTGGGAGGGTTATAATTCCTTAAGGAAACACAAGTAACTTGTGGGTTAGGAAAGTTTTTTCTACTTCATCTACTTTTCTTATTTCAGAAACTATACATTAGAACACTGTAAAGGATTAACACATACAAGACATGTAAGATAAACCAATCCATAAAAAATGCTATAACGACCTAAAAAGAACAATTTCAAAACTTTCTATTTTCACGTTGAAGCTTTCTAATCATGACTTCTTAATCTTTAAGAACATAAGATATTCTGATCCATAATATATAAGATATAATAAGCCACCATAACATAAAGCTACTTGAGAGATCCATTTTTCTAAAATAAAATACCAAAGGTGAATTCGTTGTGATCGAAATAACTGACCCCTTATTATTATTATTATTATTTGTAATAATGGTACAACTTTATCTAATGGTCCATCTAATCATGCTTAGTTTCATTTTATCAAGTTACAGATATCTTAAAGAAGTGATGGTGGGGCTATATATCGACCTCACTACATGAACTACATATGTATATATAAACATGGGCGGATCCACGTTGAATAGAGTGGGTGTTGAAGTACCCATTGTTTAAGAGTTCGAGACTGGTATATTTTATATGAAATTCTTGAAAATTTGCTCTATAATGATAATGAGCACCCACGAGCAAAACTTGGGGCTGGGTGCTTTGGTTTTGAGAAAGGGTTTAAGGTCACTCTTAGCTTTTTATGTCGGACAATCAAAATTTGATTGAAACATTTTTATTTACCGTTAGAAAATCTTCTCCCTATTTCCGTTATTTTTTCTTTTGTGGTTTTCCTGGATCCGCCACTGTATATAAACAAAAAGGTTTAGTCAGGAAAAAAGAAATTAAAGCTTGTGTAAATTAATTTTGGTTTGATGTATGAGAAATTAATCATTGAACTTATGCTATTGTCTTTTATCATTTTGTGGTCTTTTTTTTTAAAATTTTATGTTGTCGCGGTGCTTTTACTTTTTTTGTTTTTTTTCTTCTTGAGAAGAAAATCCAAACAGTTTTATAAGAAACAAACAAAGCATCATAGACATCAGCAACCCATTAATTGATGGTCTTTTAGTTTTCTACGATAAGGAGGGAATTAAGACTCTCGAGCCACTAACTGGCATACACGACAAAGAACTTTTATAGTATTACAACAATAACTGGTGTTCGTAGGTTATTCCCCAATTTTCTAGGTTATCATGTTAGACTTGCATACAGGGCGGATATACGTTGTCCGTATCGGGTGCTGAAGCATTCATTAACCTCGACACAAATTCTGTATAATTATATTAAAAATACAGAGAATACTGGTATAAAGAACTAGCAAGCACCCATTAAACAAAAAGTCTTCTGGGTGCTTTGTTTAAGAGGTGAGAATAGAGTGCACAAATATGAAGTGGTTAGGGATCGATTCTTGCATGAACCAATTTTTTTATATGGCCAAAGAGTGAGCACCCACAACCTTAAAATCCCGGATTCGCCACTGCTTGCATATTTACTTGTTATAAGTTAGCTTAACCTGATAGGTAAAGGTTTTTTATATACAATGTATAGAACTTAAACTCCACAGTTATACTCTTCTCTCACTTATCGTGTGCAGGTTAATCTAGGGCAGAGGCAGAAGCAGAAACAGAGACAGATGCAGAGTCAAAATTTAATTTTATGAGTTTTGAACTTGCCGTCAAATTCATAGTTCATTTTAATTACTAGGTTAATATATATATATATATATATATATATATATATATATATATATATA
>MCJB01033233.1:167047-183419 GCA_002018475.1 Nicotiana obtusifolia | reverse complement strand
TTAATATATATATATATATATATATATATATATATATATATATATATAAAGAGTATTTGATCCCGTATCTAATACTCTAGCTCCGGCACGAGTGAAGGAGGAGGAGGACAAGAAAGATGCAACTAACCACACTTGCCAGACTGTTTGTAGTGCAAAAAAAACTATGAATGACGGGCTTGCCATATTTATGGTAAGAAAGTTCTGATGTCGTTGAATTTGTCACATTTCATTGACTCATTGTTTTTCTTAGTTTCATTTCTCAATCACAATAATTGAAGACACAACTTATAGAAATGTTTCATGCTTTACGCATGGACTTCAATTACTATATATTTATACTTATCGTGATATTTACTTCTGAAATATTGAGATATCATAAATTAGGGAAGTTCATTACTTAAATGGTCAGTCAATCGGTTGTAACAGAAAAGTCACTTAACGATACTTATATCACTCAGAAGGTCACTCAACCAAATTTCTCAAACTTTTAATTGACAAATACCTATTTTATCCTCTCAATTATCAACTTTTATCATTTTTATTATATATTTTTATTAATATTATAATTTTTTCTCTTTTTAATCAACATTATGGACTTAACTACAGGACACATAAATTTTATTTATAAAATAAAAAATAAAAATTATTTTTCTAACATATATAATGTTGGAATAATGATATAATTGAACATAATTTTCAAGAATATATAATGTATATTATGAAAATAATTTTATTTTAAATAATTATTTTTTTTATAGTAAGTGCTGGATTATATATTTCAAAACTTATATTTTCCTTCATTCTCAATTGTGTAAATAAATTTTTTGAGTTTTTGTTGTTAGTATCAAAATTATTATTCCGAACAAATTGTTCTAATTAATTTTTTACTATACTCAATATTTTATTATTCTAACATTATATATGCTTAAATGCTATTTTTATTTTTTTTAATTATAAATAAAATTTATGTATTCTATATGTATGTCCATAATATAAATTAAAAAGAGAAAATAAGTATAATATTAAAAGAATAAAAGAAGACAAAAGTTGATAATTCAGAGGATAAAATAGGTATTTGGCAATCGAAAGTTTGATAAATCTAGTTGAGTGACTTTCTGAGTGCTATATGTATAGTTAAGTAACTTTGCTGTTACAAACGAAAGAAAACTGACAATTATAGGTAATTTCAGATAGTTGAGTGACCATTTGAGTAGTGGACTCTCCCATTACACCAAAATATGGTTGACAATTTACTTGGATAAATTTTTACACAAATAGCCGGCCATATTTATTGTTTTTCTAATCATATATATAAAGTATACACAATTATATACATATAATACATAATTTTTGCATGTATTATAAATTTACCGGCATTTTTAATTTAAGTAATGGGTTGAGTGCCTATTTGGGTTAATACTTTAAAAAAATACTACAGTAACCAACAGTGGCAAATCCAATATTTTTAGGTCGTGGGTGCTCACTCAGTGGCCATATAAAAAAATTGGTTCATGCAAGAATCAACCCCTAACCACTTTATATTTGTAAACTCTATTCTCACCTCTTAACCAAAGCATCCAGAAGGCTTTTTGTTTAATGGGTGCTTGCTAGTTCTTTATACCAGTATTTCCTGTATTTTTTATATAATTATACAAAATTTACGTCGGGGTTAATAGGTACTTCAACATCGGACATAATTAACGTAGATCCGCCCCTGATAACCAACTAACAATTGTAATAAAGAAAGGGGGAAGGAAAAATAATACACCCAGTTCAAAGCGCTCAAATAATTTGTATTTTCCAACTCGGTCTGCGGATAGAGCTTTACAAACATTTGTATTCTGTGATAAAAAGCCCACCAGCAATATGGCCCGTCAAGATGGAGGGAAAGGCTTTAAAGTTTGAAGTCAAAAGTTAAAGGGGGCGAGCAGTTTTCACCGCTCTGAAATTTTCAGAAATCACTATTGTTTAGTAACTATTAATTTCTATAGCTATTATATATATAATTATTTTCTATAGCTACTATTTCATTGTTACGGTAGTGTATTCGCTATATTCGCGCTGCTGCAGCAAAAAATGTCTAAAATCAGGGCAGTCCAGCTGTACGCACATGTATTCACATATATTCGCGCCATGTAGTCATGAATACAGTAACGACAATCACCTTAAAAATAGGTATGTCCAGCTGTCTAATAACATAAATAATATCAATTAGCGTGATACATTCCTAATATAACTCAACAAACTCAATTCTAACATGTCCATTATCGACCCGATTAATTAGAATGATTTTATAGCTGTATATAACTTTTGTATTAAGTGTCTTTCAATATATTTTTTTTACTGTTGCATTCATTAGATTCAATGTTTGTATTTACTGTATTCGCTATTTTATTTTCAATGTATTTAAATGTATTTCTATTAACAATATTTTAGTTATTCCTAATAAATATTATTACTAATGTATTCAGTATATTTCATTGGTTGTATTCACTGTATTTCTATTTGTATTAAATGTATTTTACTGTATTCCATTGTATTTTAAAATTAAATGTATTCATTGTTTATATTCTGTTCTATTTTAATATTTGTATTTAGTGTGTTTTAATGTTTATATCATGTATTCATGTATGGATACATATGCACTAAAAAAATACAAACCTTCGAAATACATAAATACAAGCAAAAAAATGTATTTACGCAAAAATACAATATATTTGAGTGAATTTGTACAAAATAAATATATTTATATTATTGTATGTGACTAAATAGCAAAGAAGAGAAGAAGTTTCCCGGAAATAACGTTTTTCGGCCAAGAAAAATATTGTATACATTGTATTAAAACTAAAGATGGAGACGAACAAAAACTCCCGACCCTCGAATCTTCTCTGGCGTAAAAAATATTGCAGTATCCGTGTAGAGAAATTCATTGCAATATCCGGCGTAGAAGAAAGGTACAGTTGCTCTCTTGTTTCAGCGTTGTTTAATCGGCCATTGAAGAGAAAATTTGAAGTTTTCTGCTGAAACCCTAATAATGGTGAAGATTTTTTATAAAAAAGTTAAGAGAAAAAGAAGAAGCTTGAACTGGCCAAAAATCCAAAAACTTTAACATTTGCCACTTTCCACAAATTTTTGGAACAAAAATGTTAAAAGTAAGAGAGAGAGAATCGTGCTTAAAAAATCCGAATACAATCTTGCTGTGAGAGAGAGATTATGGAGAGAGAAAGAAGAAATATTTTGCTGTGATTTTGGGAGAGAGTAATTGAAAGAATGAGAGAGAAAAACGGTACATAGCGTATTTAATGCCTTAATGACAGTGTATACCATAAATACCTATTTTGTTATAAAAAGGTTATGATTACAATAAATAAGACGTAAACCTTTGCTATAGGAGGTAAAATTTTCATTTATATATTCCATATTTTCAAAATATGCTTAGGCTTTGGCAAGCCAAATTTTAGACTCATATTTCTGAAACTTTCAAAACTTTAGATTCGTAAGCTTGAAGTTAATACTAAAACGGCTAAACGTAAAAAAAATTTATAAACTTCAATTACATCTTAAATAGGGTCTTAAAAACAACTATTTATCACTTAGCCAAGTTTAAAACTAGTGATGGGCTATCCTAAGGATGGCCTAGCCAAGCTCTCCCTCTATTTTTTGTTTAGTGCACGAAAAAGTATATTGGCTATTATTTAAATTTTGTCCCTGTTTAAGAGAGTTCGAAAAATTTATTTTTTAGCGCTACACAACCAAAAGAATAGAACTTGATACTATTGAATTGGTTACAAATTTTGCGAGGCTTGCAAAAATTGAATACGGGCTATTGTTGCAAATACGGGCTATTGTTGAATACAGGCTATTGTTGCAAAAATCGAATACGGGCTATTGTTGCAAAAATTCATTCTACTTATAAAAGTGGATACGGGCTATTGTTGCAAATAAATCGTTGTAATTGGCGGGAAGTAACTCATGGGCGCTCTTCTTCACTCTCAATGTCTCAGGCTTCAGAAATAAGGTCACTCTTCGTAGCACTAGCATCGGAACTGCATTCCACAAATCCGACGACCGGAAATGAAGCTCCAAATCTGGACCTCACTATCACAAATCTCAACCGTTCGCTTAACCTCTCCGAAACATCTCCAGGAGTTAGGGTTTTGGACACTGCCCTTTCTCTCATGTGCTTCACATCGTCTCAGGTTACATCTATTCACAAAACAGATAGAAAAAGGAAGATAATTGAACCTTTTTTCTATTTGAATACGTAATTTGAGATATTTTTTGCAATTTTGTGATTGTAGGTCTACGATTGTACGATTGAGTACTTGGTGAAGACAATTGCTACGGTGCTATCTACTTCAATTAAATGCAAGGTTCTCAGAAGTGCTCAAGATGAGGTTTTGCAAGTTGGTGGATTGATTTCGGCTCAGGATTGTTCCAGAATAGTTGAATCATGTGCCGAGATTTTGCATAAATTGGAAGGATTTCGACGTAATTGTCACTTTCATCTAAGCATTTTTTTGGGTATCTGGTGATATTATATTATGTTAAAGCTGATAACTTTGTCTATGGATCTCAGAGTCTGCAGTATTTACGTAACTGATTTGCAATTGATCAATAGTCTTTGCTAACTTTAGTTGAAGTTAGGTATTGAAATGTTCTTGCGTGCTTTTTGTGATTACAGAAGATCTTTCTCCAATGATTTTGTATGCTGTTGTGAGGGTGGCGGTACTAGCATCACGAGTTCACTATTCGCTGAAGTTGCCTCCTGTTCTTGACCTGAGATCTATTGATGGAGGACTCTCTGCTGTGCTGAAACAGTTACATTATCGAAAGGAGTTTAACATTGAGAGTGGAAAAATACCGCTAAGGTTGGTTAAAGTTGCTTTTCTATCATTCATGGATTTGTTGTTGCTGGAACCTCTATTTCTGAACCTACTGGGTGGTAGACCTATTTTTATTTCTAATATTGGAGCATATTTTGGAATTCGATGTCATCTAATTACAATGATTTTTCTTGAAGTTCTGATTGGACTTGCTCAATGTTGTATTAAGTCTCTTAGAAATCATCGGGGACAAAGTACACTAAGCGGTTTCTTTCCATCTGCCTAAGCCTTGGCGGGAAAAGTTATGCGTTACCTCTGCTAGTGGAAGGTATCGGGTACCTGGTGAAATAGTCAAGGTGCGCACAAGTTGCCCGAACACCATGTTATTAAGAAAATAAGTCATCATGAGAGATCATATCAATTCAACCATGCGGCTTAGAATGAGTAATTTAGCTTGGACAAAAGTTAGAAAAAGAACAGTACTCCTGATGGTCCTTTGTTACCTGGATTGACATTCCTTGGTTGAGTTGGTAATTCATGCATATCTTTTTATATATAAAAATGGAGAGAAAAGGCTATGTTTGATTGAGGCAATGTAGTGTAATGTTACCAAAGAAATGATAGTGTTGATTTCCTGTTCTCAGTAAATAGGAAATGCTACTTTTAAGAGCTGGGTGTCCTTCAAGATAAATATACTGCTATGATACGTTGCAGAAACTGTGTTCACTACATGAATTTGAATCTTGTCAATATGTGCACCCAGTCCTCATCAATAACCTATAATTAAACTGTCCAGAAGGAAAATGTTTTGCTTTTTGTTTTGGTGTAACCCATATAATGATATCGTTTTTTCCATAATCATTTCGTTTGCTCCGCAGGTTGCTCTCATGGCAACTAGATCACATGCTTCTGAAGTACGATATATCTCAAATTCTACACGAGGTCATTAAGAGACCTTTCCTTTGTCTAGATATGGAATTTCATCAGAGGAAAGAATGGCATTCAATTGTTATATCTTTGGTACTTTCTCCTGTCATGTTTACTGAGACTAGGTCCCTGTTGCACAACTGGTTTCTACTGTCGTAAGTCCCACACCTGTTTTTTTTTTTTCCCTACCAACAGTAAGGTTACTGTAGTGATAGCTACAATAAATTCTAAAACATTTTAATGCGATATGCCTGCATGGATATTTTGTACTGCATTATCATTTTTTATCTTGTTCATTTTCTTCACATATTTATCTATCAAAGGATAACCTACCGCTCTCCATGACACTGATATGCTACTTGAAAACTAAGGAATTTGAAAGATTCCCATGTTCTAAGATCTTATGGGTTCCTCATATTTTTTCACTACTACTTTGCAGGGGTTTGGCTTCTATTCTAGAGCTTCACGTTAAGCTGGTCTCCCTGGTGCTAGATATTATTTCCAGACCAATGTGGTGGGGCATATCAATGGATCTTGGTTCAAAACTTCCATTTTCTCATGCATACTTTCCATGCAAGAACCAGATTTTGAAGATTTTGACTGGACCTTTGTCCTTCGAATCTTTGGAGTATCTAGTTCATGAAGTTTACAAGCCAGTTAATAAATTTTCAAACAGAATTGTGAATATTGCCAGAGTAAATCACAGTTCTATTTGGTACGTTTCAGTTTTGTGGCATTTCATACAATTAGTTTCAACTGGCTTAGTTTATGGCTAATAGCTTACTGTTTCTGCTACTTACTGTCAGGGCAACAACAATAACCTTTCCTTCTTGGTTCATTTTTGCCTCTATTTTGCTATTCTCTAAAAAGAGTTTGTGGGGCAAGTACTGCTCAACATGCATATATGGAGCAGGTAACATTAACCATTCAGAGGACGTTACATCTCCTTTTCTTGCTACTGCTGCAAAGTTTATAGCATGGATCTTGAACCCTGCTGGTGGATCCTACTTGGAACATTTTGTCGATTATCTGTCAAAATTTTCAAAATCATGGAATTTTAAGTTTGGCTTTGATGAAGGCAATGAGACAACTCTTTGTCACAAAAAGGAATTCAGGAGATCCCTGTCCTTTAAGAAGGAAATGGTGAATATCTCGGATTCCAATTCCCAAACACTTGCTTTCTGGCTTAAAGAATTTCAGGACATGTACATTGGGCACTCAGATAAAGTAAATGAAAATTTTGCTCCAGATGAAGAACGGACACCAGGAGTTAGCGCACAGAAGAACATGTTATTTCGGAGGATACCAATAGGCATCTTGTTCGGATGCTTGAATCATATAACTGATGCTGAATGTGAACTTCTTTTGCATTATAGTGCAGCTGGTACTCTTGCGCAATTCACCGGAGGACATCTTGGAAGGAAGAATAGGAAGTCTAACCATGAAAGGGAAAAAGACTCGATTGCATGGGTTGAGACGTACACGGTAAAGGAGGCTACAGCAGGAGCGCTCATTGTCTTTGACATAACTGATGCAATTGAAAGTATGGCAGCTTCTATGTTTGAAACTGAGGAGTGTGGACTCAATTTTGTGTGCGACGTGAAACTTAAGGTTGGGAGATATCTATTCAAGTGTGTGAAAAGGCTACTCCAACTCACTCCGGAAAAGAACATACAGCTGAACATACATGATCTCCATGACAGAATGCTCCGGTGGAAGCATCAAGGGCGAGATGTTTTTCAAACATGTAGGGATTTAGATGAAATATTTGATGCATGTGCTTCAGCATCCAATTGAAGACCCCGTACACCATCAATCTGAGATGCAAAACTGAAAAGGCATGGGCCTTAAGAAATTTTGTCTTGGTGCGCATAGTGTAGCTTTGTATTAAGTATTATCCTCATGTAAGCAATGTTCTCACTTCAAATTTATGTTGATAATCTTACATTGTATATAGATCTTTTGTGCTACTGTCCATTTTTTTTTTATTGATATAGTGCAAGTGTGTGCACCCCTGCTACGACCATTGCTGTTTAAGACTATCCACAAAATTTGGTGTCACAAGTACATGAGCCACTAGTAATACTAAATACAAGTCTTGCACCGGAAAGTACAATACTGTACAGTAGATCGTGATAGGAAGGGGACTCTAGGGTCTGTCGCCAAGCAGCACTACCTCAAGTCTCCTGAGAATGTGTCCGAGCAGATCATCTTTGAATTTTGCTGGGACTGACATCGGGATCTGCACAAGAACTGCAAAAGCATAGTATGAGTGCAATCGTTTTTATATACTCACTAAGTGTCGAGCCTAACCTTGACAAGGTAGTGACGAGGCTATAACAAGACACTCACTGGGACGTCTCCTATGAACCTGAAATTTGGTGGCTCCATTGGAAATGGCCTTGTGAGCATACCCACCATACAAAAGGCATTGTGAGCAATACTCGCGTTGTGAGCAATACTCGCACTTCATATTTGACATTTCGAGGTAATAAAATAGGAATTAATGATATATGTCCATTTTTTCATGTGTTTATATACATGAAGATTTTTCTAAATTTGGTTGAGGAACTCTAAGTTACCTAAAAATTGGTGGAACCATTGGAAACGACCTTGTGATCAATACTCACGATGAGTTTACTATTTTTTGGGATTTTGGGTCATAAGAATACTATGTACGGCCACATGGAACCTACATGTACTCTGCACGACCACTTGGATTCACTGGCGCTTAAAAGGTTGACAAACTCTACTTGACCTGAAATTTGGTAGGTCCATTAAAAAAGGCCTTATGAGCAGTATTTTCCATGATTAACATTATTCTTTGCCATTTCGGTCTATTAATAGGAATTAAAGATTATGTCCTTTTTGTGTATGTTTATATACATGTTGATTTTTCTAAATATGTTGACGGACTCCGTTTGCCATAAAAATTGGTTGAACCATCAGACATGGCCTTGCGAGCAATACTCATTACTATAACATTATTTTTTTGATGTTTCAGGGTCATACGAATATTATGCACTATCACATGAGACTTACCGGTGCTATGTACGATCACTTGAATCCTACTGGTGCCCAAAAAATTGAGGACTCTGATTGGCATGAAGTTTGGTGGGTCCATCAAAAATAGCCCTATGAGCAATACTCGCCATAACTAATATTATTTGTTGGTGTTTGAGGGTCATGACATAAGAATTATTGATTATGTTTATTCTTTGTCGTGTTTATCTACATGATTTTTCTGAATTTGGTTGGCGGACTCCGCTTGGCCTAAAAATGGAACCATCACGTACGATCTTGTGAGCAATACTCACCATGTCTGACGTTATTTATTAGCGTTTCGGGGTCATAAGAATACTATGCATGGCCACATGGATCCTACTCGTGTTATGCTCGACCACTTGGATCCTACAGGTTCTTAAAAGGTTAACAGACTATAATTGACTTGAAATTTGGCAGGTCCATAAAAAACAGCCTTGCTAACGTCGTTTTTTGGTGTCTCAGTGTCATAAGAATACTATTCACGGCCTCATGGAACTTGCCCATGCTACGTATGACCACTTAAATCCTATGAATGCTCAAAAAGTTGACGGACCATGGATAATTGGTGGGTCAATTTTCGATTGACCTAAAATTGGTAGGTCAATTGAAAACGTCCTAATAGCTAACACTCATTGCTTTGCCATGAATAACATTATTTTTGACGTTTTGAGGTCATGAAACAGGGAGTGTCGTAGGACGTAAATATTAAGTTAAGCACAAAAGGATCTATAGAAATAATCTAAATTAGTGATAATAGTTTTGTACAGTAGAATTATTACAAAGAAAAGGGGAAGTTGGCTCCCTTGCAACTTGTCTTATTCCACTAGCAGCTTTACTTCCTCTCCAGGACCTGGTTTTCAATCATTTGGCGGAAGGCTTGCCTATGAACCATAAATTCGTTATATACATAGTGACAGATTCAGAATTTTATGCAAGCAGGTTCAGACACATGCTAAAGTTCTCAGCGACAATAGACAATACAACCGATATAGAGTTAACAAACAAAGTTTATCTTGCTCTTTTTATTTTGGTTCTT
Organism: Nicotiana obtusifolia; assembly: GCA_002018475.1. Taxonomy (NCBI): domain Eukaryota; kingdom Viridiplantae; phylum Streptophyta; class Magnoliopsida; order Solanales; family Solanaceae; genus Nicotiana; species Nicotiana obtusifolia. Next base: position 173,585 of record MCJB01033233.1, on the reverse strand, counting down.
AACAAAATATGAATTTTTTTCGCCCGCTGCTTTTTATTTTGTTTCAAAGTCGCACCTTTTAAAATAATTTATAACTTTACCAAAATTTTAATAATAAATTTATTTACCTTTACAAATTTAACAATTTATTAAAACTTTAGAATTTTTTTACTAGTTTTACCATACAATAATCAACGTGATCTATATTAAAATACTAAACTGCTTACTTGTTAATTTTAATTTCACTCGCGCTAAATGTAAACGAAAAACAATGAAAGAGAGCTATAAACTCGACTAAATTAATAATTTTATAATAAAAAAAGTGTCAAAACTACGAAAAGAAACTAATTTAAACAGCAAAAGAAAGAAGACAAGAAGCGATGTGAAAGTTTCATATCTAAAGGCTGTCAAATTTTGATAGAACAAAATATGAAGGAAAAATAATTAAAAAGTAAAAACAAAAATCAATGTTTATATATTTAAAAATGAAGAAAAATGTAAAATTAGGCTCCATTCTTAGACTTGAAAAAGTAAAATCTACGCTAAAATTATTTCAAAGAATGACTAAGATTGAATGATGAAGTGATTTATTGTGTTTGGCTTTCCTTGATTTACCAAGGTGGAATTTAAGAAACAAAAGGGCCAGAAAAGCTATGGAAACTAAAAACGTAAAAAATAATGCAAGAGCATGGAACTGTACATACAACCATCTGCAAGCTTTGAAGCCACTTTAACCATCGAACCAACACATCCTTTTCTTTAAGGGGGTTCGACGACTTTTATATAATGCAATTCTGTTTCACAAAAAGATAATTTCTATTTAAATAGTAAAAGAAATTTGCGAAGCGACCCTTGATATACGTATATATATATACATGAAACTTATTTGTGTAGTATATAACTAAAATCATAGTGGCCTATGGTATTCCTTGTGGTAATCCATAACTCGCGAACTCTATTTTTGAGATTTTCTGCTCAGTATTGGCTGGCCTTCAACGATATCAAGCACGAACTCTGGCTGATGATCTTCTGACTAAAGAAATTCCTGTTGTGTCACCTCCCCATTCTTCAAACACTACCAATAGATTTGCACTTGGTTTCAGCCACGATCGCGGGACATGATACCTGAAATAAATAGTTTCTCAATGACAGTTGTAGTTTCTTTCAAACGACAAGCTATAGTTTCAGTTCCATATTTCTTCAAGGCATAAAAATAAGAAAGAATATATAGAATTAGAATCGGTTTTTTAGCATTTAACCCCCTTTTATGTTATGGATTTCGTTGTTCAAAAAATGATTTGTAGAGAAGAGAGGGATTTTGTTTTCTTGTGTTTGTCTTTTCTTCCCCTTCGCATCTAGTTTGAAGTAGGTTGATATTAGCCATTACACAGTATATTTGACTTTTAACAAGTGTATCCTAGGGAATATGAGACATAAAATGTCTCCCTCATCTCTTTCTGGTTTTTAACTTGTGCTATCAGTAAGAGATATTGCAATGCTAAACTGTCCACCAAAACTTGGACTACTCCACAATCCCTTCCTCCTCCCCCCAAAAATAAAAAAGCCCCTAGGTTAGCCAGGACTTATCCCTTACCATCTTTGAGAAGGCTGCCCGCAGTTAGTGTGACATTTCTTCTCACTGTAGAGTCCTGCATAATTGCATTCACCACAGTTTCCCTCTGCTATGTATCCAGGCCAGTGGCGACCAACGTCCTCACCATTTATCCATATCTGACCTTTTCCCATACTTCCCATATCTAAAGCTAATGGATCATTTCCTTCAGGTGCATCAAATGTAGCCTGGAAAAGATATTAGTGCTACAGTATGATTCTAAGGATTATAAAACTGATAAAACATGTACACTTCTAGTTTTTTATGTATCAGAATAACGTGTGCACCAGTAATAGCCTTACCTTGTACCAAGTCAAGGGCTGCTTTTGAGACAAGAACGAATCTTTAGCCCATTCAACAGACGAACTCCCACTTAAGGTGTGAAGATTTAAAGATTCACCTTTCGTACCAACCTGCATAAAAGCAAATCACCAGGTTCTGTAGATATCAAGGACAAAATGTTGTTCTCAAATCAGGCTTGCGAATCTTGACTAAACCCTTGGTGAAAGAGAGGAATAGAAGGAAGTAATGAGCGAACCTTGTAAGCCCATCTTTGTTTTGCCAAATCTCTTGTCCCCTCATTCAGACCACTCAATGTGACTGGACCAAGAACTCCAGCGTTCCACGTCTCAAAATGCAAGCCAACATTCTGGATTGGACTTAACGACGTAAGAAGTAGAATTACAATTGCTAAATGCAGAAGACAGAGAAACAGGACATGGGAAACTCACCGGGAGACCAACAGCAACACTGAGCATAGAAATCTTGTTGATACCAGCTCTTAGTTTCACATTGCTACTATATGTCAACTTTGGGTTGTCCAATCCCCCATAAACAGTTCCTACCCCAAAGGCAAAGTATAAAGCCAATTGGTGACAAGAATAGACTTAAGATATGCATTTATGAACACTTGCCAAGTAGATTGTGGTTCTCAGTACCTGATAGTTGGCCATTGATGAAGACATGCAAGGCATGACCAGCAGACATAACAGTAAGAAAAGGTTCCTTTCCATTCTTTAGAAATCCTTCATCAGATGCTATGTTTACACTGAAGGAAGCGCACAGAATGATTATTAGCAATATTCAAATTACCAAGTAAAACTAGAAACAAATTTAAGGAGATAAACGTACGTACTTTGTCATGTACCACAGATAGTCTGAGGAATCTCTAGTAACATTTATCTGCTCCCATAGTCCAGTGGCTGAAAGTATGTCACTATCATCAGCGGATGGAGTTTCTTCACTGTATGATTCCCAAGATAATCCACCACCAATAGATGTCATCTTCATCTGTGAGCTTTGGGAGCTAATCTGCAGCAGTTATCAGAGGACGTTAAGACTTTTGATAAAGCACTGTTTTCTTAGGTTGAAAGAAGTATCCTCTTTCATTACCCTAGCAGTGTTGTAGACAACAGTTTTGCAATCAGGAAGAACGCTGATGGACCACGGAGGCAGGTCATATTGCATATTCTGAAATGTAACTCTAACCGAAAAAGTTGGGTCATAGTTAGACAGAAATGCAGCACACACTCTGGATTTTGAGCTATACACATGAGCCTGTGTTGGAGTTCAATAGGTAAATCAGTTTTGGATGAAACCAGGACGATAATTTGATTAGAAACTTCGAATGGTCTACATCACACTAACCTCTTGATTTTTGCCTAGCGAAGTCACTGTGGCATAGGATGAAACTAAGGCTGGTTCTGATAACTTGATAGCTTTATGTAAGTCTCTCAAGTGCCCATACTTTGGTTCATTCAGCAGTCCTATTTCATCATACAGCAAAACCGTGAAGTCAATCATGTAACAGTTAACTGCTTGCTAGAAACTTTATCCTGTTTCTTCTTTTGGTTGCACAGATGATTATAAAATTTGAGAGAACAGAATTCTATTACTTGTTTTATTGTGGTTTTTGTTTCATACCATATTCATCTAATGGAGCATCATAATCATAACTAGTGGCAATGAAACGCCCCGCAGCTGTCCGACCAAAATTTGTTCCCCCGTGATACTGCAACCAAGACGATATAAAACAACAACAAACCCAGTGAATTCCCACAATACAACATATGAAAAAAGATGTAGAAATTTTTATAAAATCCAATTAACTCACTACTTAGAATGAAAAGATTAGCTAACCATGTAATAATTGAAGTAAGAACCATTGTTCTGAATAAACCTTGCAACTGCAAATGCCACATCTTCAGCAGGTCGCCTAGGAACTGGACCACCAAATTTTGTATACCTGAGCATAGTAGAGAATACAACATTGATTAGAAATCCAACAGAAGAAACAGAAGGAGTTCCACTCGTAGAGTTGAACTCGCGGAACTTACCAGGCAGTCCAGACTTCTGTCCACATTTTTGGTTTGTAAGGTTTATTAGGTTTAAAATTTTCGCAGTAGAAACCATTGCAAGTATCAATCTGTAACAAGAAAAAGAAAAGATATTAGCATATATAAAGAAAGCTTGTATTTTGAAATTAGGAGAAGTAGCTAACCACAGGATCAGGGGCATTTTCTTGCTTACACATGATCCATGGGACTCCAGTATCTAAAGCCACAGCCATTTCAGCTGCCCATTTTGCATAAGGTTTACCAGGATCACCAACTTCCCACTCTATTGGTCCATACTCATTTTCTATCTGCCACATTTAATTCCAAAGTTGCTTTTTAAAACAAAGAAATTAAGGGGCACAGAAAATTAGGATAAAGAAAAAAGAAACAATCTACTGATAGAAACATTGAACTGATTATAATAGACAAAGTAAAGACAAGCCATAAGTAGATTCTCAAACCTGGGCCATAATAATTGGTCCTCCTTGAGGTTCAAACAAATTTTCTGACTTCATCATGTTGACAATTTTCTCAACAAATCCTTGCATGGCCACCTTAGCATCCTCAAACAAGTAAATATAATTGAAACAAAAGAAATAAAATCTAGTTAGAGTAGGTTATTAATGAATACAAAATTTGAATCAAAACCTTGAAAGGCTGATTGTCTGCTCTAAATTCCATTCCTGGTACATATTTTAACCAAACAGGAAAACCCCTGCATCAAAAAGCAGAGCATAAAAATAAGGGAACTGAAAAAATATTTTAGCCAACTCAAGAGTTCCATTCTTGAGTAGAGTTTTTATCTATATCACCAAAAGGAAAAATGGCACTGTATAGCTACTGTAAAAAAAATAGCCGAAAAAATATATAAAATTATATATTTTTTGTATATATATACACATTCTGAATGCTATATACAAATTTTATACACTTTTTCGACTGCCAAATATAAATAGTTTCTGGCGCGGGCTAAAAGTGATAATTACCCTTACCCAAAGTTCCATTCTGCACAAATGTACGGGCCAATGCGGAGATTAACATAAAGTCCACCTTGTTGAACCAGTTTAATAAATTTAACCAGATCATACCTCCCCTCAAAATTAAACTGAAAAAGTGAATAAAGCAAAAAGGAAACAGTTATAACTTTTTTTTATTTCAGTTCATGGATTATAATAATATGAGGATAAATTGTAAAGTCAAAAGAGTGGAAAGTATTACTTTTCCAGGAGAAGGCTCATGCCTATTCCAGAACACATAAGTCTCAATAACATCTAAACCTCCATCTTTAGCCTTTTGTATAAGATCAGGCCACATCTGCAAGTTACCAAAAGGAAAAAAATTTTACACCAACATAAACATTAAAGGAAACCAAAAATTTACAAGAAAATTAGACATAGACATATGTCAAGAAGCCATGAAAATGTAGCAAAATGTAACTTGTCACCGTAATTCTCACTACCACTTATAATGGAAGTATCTATACAGATTTGAGACTCAAGATAACTATCAATGCAACTATTAATGTGATTATTCCAACTATATTGAGTATCATACATGTAAGAATTATAGTAGGGATCTTCGCCCCTAAAACCATTATTCAGATAATTCGAGTTTCGATGACTATACAATTTCATTTTGGTGCATAATTTACCTCAGGAGTGCTTCTTGGGTAGTGAATAGAACCAGAAATGAGAATTCTTCTCTTCCCATTGATGACAATGGCTCTATCATCATACGTAACACTAGCTCTAACTGAAGAATAAATGAACCAAAAAAAGACTACAAAGAGCAACAGTGACACATTTATTCTCAGCATTTTCACAAAGAAAAGAAAGATAAAAAAATGATACTTTTGAGACCAAAAGAATACAACTATATTTATGGAAACAGTTACTACTATATTTTTTAGCACTTTTGGTGTGAATCATATATATGTAGATTTTAATGGTGGTTTGGATTAGTGAGTGAAATGAGGAATGGAAGCTGCAACTGACTTTATAGATTCATGAAAATGGGGTCCACTTTCTTTAGATGGGGCACACACTTTTCTGACACGGAACTTAGGTTATGGAAGCAACTCCACCCACGACCGTTTGGTCCTGGATTCGAATCACGCTGAAGGGAAAGGTGAAAATATTATAAATCCTCCTAATTTGGAAGGGGTTCAAAATAAAATTAAAAGTTAAAAATAAAGTATCTTAAAAAACTAATTTTTTTATTTATTTTTGAATCCTAGTAGTTTTTGTTTTGGAATGAAAATATTCCATTTAATTATGATAAGAGGGGTAAGCTGCTATTACTTTCTTGATTTAGGTGGAAATGCGTTGGTTCTCTTTTACTACATGTTTTTCTCACAAAGGAATAGAAAAGTGTAGTTTTTATAAAGGAAAAAATGTGAAAAAACAATTGGTGTTGCTATGGTCTATAAATGGAAAAGACTTCCAAAGGGGAGTGATTTTTTAAGTGACAACTTTTGGGATTGAAATTTCGATACTTTGTTTTATGTACTTTTTTTTTTTTAAATTAAATTTCACTAGCCAGTATGTCTAGTGTCAATATATATATATATATATATATATATATATATATATATATATATATATATATATAT
>MCJB01033233.1:151562-162167 GCA_002018475.1 Nicotiana obtusifolia | reverse complement strand
GGGGGGGGGGTTCCTTTTGTTGACATTGAAACTAATGTCATTTAGCAGAAAGGCTATGGCCCCTTGGATTTTCAAGCACCTATTTGAAAACTACCTCCTTTTGGACATTATATATATTACTGACAACGAACATGATAATTTCTTTCCCTTGTCTCAATCTCTGTCTCCCCCTCTTTCCCAGGCTGTGATTCCTAACCCTCTTACGTAGCCACTTTTTTCATCATATATTAATTTTTCTTAACTATTTATGATATGATATTATCATATTGCAACATAAGACAAAAATTTCATCTATAAAGTTCTTCCCAGTTGCTGATCTTATTCATCCAGATAATCTAATTCTGGACAGCTGCTTTATATATGACATTTTCATGCATTTTACGATTAAACGAATTGAAGAAAATAAGTTTCTGAAAGTCGATAAGTTGGAATGTTATAACATGTACTTTTGGTGCGAGATTACGGTGTTTAACATTATAAGGAGATTATGTTATGAGTTATTTTATTCATATGATAGTCTTGTGTTATGTTTTGAAGTCAAGCGAGTTATGGAACAAAAATTGGCAAAGATCATCGAAAGTTATATTTATAAATGTGTTGAACTTTAGGTCAAATGTAGTCGAGGTTTTCTCCAATATACTTGGAATTAGGGAGTGATCTACCTACCAAATTAAAGATATACAAATCTGGTTTCTAACTCCCTATGTATATATGTATAAGTTGAGTCTTTTTTGCAGCAGGGAATTTTTATGCTTTTAATATATCTAATTAATCATGATAAGGACATTTCTTTATATTTCACTCTCATATCAGTACAATGGATACTATTATTCCCCCCAGAGGAAGTACGGGGAAATCCAGAGTTTTTTCATAAGTGTGTCAATTGTGTACTTGGAAATTAAGATTTCATTAAAAGCGGGCATGGTCAATGTTTAGAATTTAAGGTTAAAGAAACTGGTTTGCAGTCAAAATAAATACATAAATAAATAAATAAAAGAAGAAGAATGAAAATAAACATACTACAAAAGTACAAAAGTAAGAGTTAGATTTCTACGTGCTTTTGGGCAATCACAGCAGCAGATTGCATGCAAATGGCAGTGGGCCTAATAAAAAGCTAAAGGTCAGATGACAGATAACTCATGAGGATACTGTATTAATAGGTTATATTAATTAAACATATATATATATATATATTCGCTTGATTGGTACGAGGTTATCGACAAAAAAGATTTGTCTAAGCCACTATTAATAAGTTGCTCCGCGATTTCTTATGGGCACACACATTTATACATACGCGAGGAAGGTAAAAAAAAAAGAAAATTAGTTCTTCTTTCTTTTATCACTTAGGAGCCGAATAAGAATTATACATATATATATATATATATATACACACGATTAGTTAGCCTTGTGTGCTCTAAATACCACAACTTTCTGTAATCACTCTTTGTAAGTAGTAATATTAGTCTCCTCTTTAACCAAAAAATATAAATAAATAAATAAATAAATAAAGAGCGGAATCTGCGAATCAGAGAAGAAATGAAATGATTGCTTCGTCAGGTGAGCTATTTGCATTGAAAATTTGAAATACAAGAAATAGCTCTCAGAATTTTCAGAGGCCAAAACTACAGCCATTTGGCTCTATTGGTAGATCCTTCCTATGGTCTCCGCAAATGTTCGATTTACTAAATCAAGTCACTTGTCACTTAATGGGCGTTTGTGTTGGGGATCGATCTAACAAAGTGTCATATGGAAGCTAATAAAATAAATAATTGATAAATTAGATAATAAAAAAAAATTAAAATAAGCATAAATTTTAATATAATTTGATTAATTTATATATGAGAAATTAATATAAAATATAAAAAATTACCTAGAGAATAATCCCCTAAACAAAACTCTTTTAAAGTCTATATTATGGTACTATTTGTTTGTATCATGCGAAGGAAGTATTCTTAATTTATAGAGATACATAACTTTTTGCTTTAAGAAAGGAATCTATCAAATATAAAAGAGATCTATTTTTTCTTTTTAGAAAAAGTAAATTAGTTTATGTTAAATATTTTACACTTCCTTCAAATAATAGGTAATCCAAATATAATAAAAAAAATCAAGATAAAATCCTAACAATTTGGGCACAAAATTTACAAAAACTCTTTTTAATTATTAGGATGGGATATAAGATCATAAGTGATAAATTGAAGATTAAAAAGGAAAAAATTAGTAAGCTAGATATAATGAAGGACTCCGAAGCACGGGTTTGTAGAAGGAGGTGGGGGATGATGAGACTGTCTTTGGCATGCAGAGCATTGAATGCAAAATTTGGCAACACTAAGGTGGCAATTTGGCAATTCAACATATTGACATGCAAATCAATCTAGCCCATTTCTTCTCTTGTACAAAATGCCCTAATTAACCTTTGATCATATATATAAAGCCAACAACCATTTATTGCTTTACCTTAGAATTGCTAAAATTAATTATAGTACTAGTATAATTCAAGAAAGTGGTACCAAGTGATCATGCATGTCTATTGGAGGCCCTAGTACTGACTCAGATACCTAAGGATATATTCAAGATCAAACCTCAATTTGCTTGTACTAAGAGCTTTAACTTATATACCCAAGAGATGTTCACATGCAAGACGTTCACAGCAACAACCTAGTAAAATCTCTTAAGTAGAGTTTGGATAGGTTAATATGTGCGCAGACCTTACTCGTATTCCTGAGAGTTAGTAAGGCTATTTCCGATAAACACTCGACTTAAGTAGACGAAAAGAGACAATAGATCAGTAACAACAATAGAAGTCAGAAAGATAATAATAGCATCGTAAGAATCAAAAAATAGATGAAAAAGCAATAACAATAACCAATACAATGGTATGGTACCATGAAAATGAAAAAATAGTATGAACAAAACATGAACCAATAGCAGTCTAAAACAAAACACTATCAGACTAGCCTCACGTCCAGTACGAAGTAGAAAAATGCTCAACTACTCCCTAACTTTCAACTTTAATGCTCGACCTCCGTATCTTCATACCAACCGTCATGTCCTCAAAAATTTGAAGTCGCGCCATGTCCTGCCTTATCACCTCTCCCCAATACTTCTTAGGTCGCCTTGTACCTCTTCTCATACCCGCCAAAACCAACCGCTTACACCTTCTTATCGGGGCATCTAGGCTTTTTCTCTGCACGTGCCCGAACCATCTAAGCCTCACGTACCGCATTTTGCCTTCCATGGGAACCACACTCACCTTCACATGAATATCTTCATTCCTAATCTTATCTAGCCTAGTGTGCGTGTACATCAACATCCTCATTTCTACTACTTTCATCTTCTAGATATGTGAATTCTTGAATGGCCAATACTCTGCCCCACACCGCATGTCCGGTCTAACCACTGCTCTATAGAACTTACCTTTAAGTTTCAAGTGGCACATTCTTGTCACACAAGACACCAAATGCTAACCTCCATTTCCCGCCCCCACCCTATACGATGCATGACATCCTCGTCAATCTCCCACCTCTCTGGATAATTGATCCAAGGAACTTGAAACTTCCTCTATTGGGAATAGCTTGTGAGTCAAGCCTCAAATCCATGTCCTTTCACCAGTCACATTAATGAACTTGCACTCCAAGTATTTTATCTTAGTTTTACTCAACTTGAAACCTTTAGACTCAAAAGTCTGTCTCCAAACCTCCAACCTATCATTAGCGCTGCCTCGCGTCTCATCAAAAATAAGAATGGGCTGAGTGCAGATCCTTGATGTAACCCAAATCGAAAAATGCTCCAAGTCACCTCCCATTGTGTTTTAGCTCCATCATACATTGTCCTTAATCACTCTAATGTAAGCTACCAGAACACATGTAAGTCGTTCATAAAAAGTAAAATTTGTAATCTTTAAATTAAGACAGGTTATAAGCTAGTATAACATATAAAGGTGACCTATAGACTATAATGCAAAAATTTCTTTTAACGAGTTTAACTTATATACACCTATAATGTTAAAAGAAATTACACTATCAGGTCATCCAAAAAATATGAAGATGTAATCCTCCATAAAAGTGAGATTTATAATATTGAAATGAAGCAAATTACCATTAACAACTGGTAAAGGTGGCACGAGCGTATAAAATTTCTTGGATAAATTTCACAAATGGTCATATAACTATGACTTTTTTTTCACCAAAATCATATAACTTTATTTTCTCACACAAAAATCATATAACTATGATCTTTTTTCATCAAAGTCATATAACTTTATTTTTTCACACAAAAATCATGAAACTTTCACTAACTCACACAAAAATTATAGTGGTCGAAAAATAAATTTTTCTTTAGTATTTTCTTATTTTAAAATTTTTTTATTTTTTATTTTCAATGTAATAAATAATTATCCAATTAAAATAGGAGAAATATGAGTATATATTTTTAGTTGTTTCCAAAAATAATAGCTGATAAACTTTTTATGTATATATATGTGTGTACTATATACATATAATACACACATTCTATATGTATTTTGGCTAGCAAATTCAATTAGTTTCGGCCGGTCGATTAATTTTATATTTTTCTCTTAAAATAGGAATGACCCAACTCAACCTGACCCAATAACCATATACGTAAGTTAAAATAATATTAAAAGTGAATTCTTCCCCCATAAGAAACTTAGTTCGAAATGCATGAGATTCTGATTAAAAAAAATACGGAAATAAAAGGTATAATTAGAGAGCACTTGAAATAAAAATGCTATCGATTTGAATAATAATCTTGAAAAGAAAAATAAAAGATAGAAGTATCATGTTTTGAAGGATTTACTATTCACTTTTAGTATTACTTTAATTTTTATATATGAGTATTTGGTCGGGTAGGCCAGGTCGAGTTGGCTCATCCCTGTTTTAATTGGATTATTATTTATTAGACTAAAAATAAGAAAATAAATAATCACAAAACAAGAAAATGCTACTGAAAAATTATATATCACTATGAATTTTGTGTGAGTTAGTAAAAGTTTTATGATTTTTGTGTGAGAATACATAGTTATATGACTTTGGTGAAAAAAAGTCATAATTATATGATTTTTGTGTGAGAAACAAAGTCATATAACTTTAATAAAAAAATATCATAGTTATATATCCATTTATAAAATTTATCCAAATTTCTTTGTCTGTATATAAGTTAAACTCTTAAATGACCTGGATTTGACAACCAGTTCATACAAATTGCAGGTCTTTAACAAGAGTAAGTAGATATAGAAGAGTCTTAGGTCGTCCCAAGTACCTTCACAAAGTCGAAATATTTTACTTCAACCTATTGCAAATATATCTACTATATTCTACAGATCTTTTAATTCTAGCTGCTATTCTTCTCCTATGCTGTAAAGTAGTCCCTAAGAAATATTTGTATCAGAAATTATTGGACCACCTAATTAATTCCAGCACGAAAGAAACCCTAAAAATGTTTTAAAAAAAAAAAAAAAAGACTTGGTAGACGATCATCTGAAAATATGAGTATATGTGAATGCTACGTGTGGCCAGCATAGGTTAGAGTTTAATACATGCATCGACAATATAAAAAAATTTATACAATTAAATTACTTATAAGGTACGAAAAATATTTTTCATGAAAAACATTAATAACATCTTACAGTTAGTATTATAACTTAAATCCGCATTGAAAATAACATTTTCCGAGATGTAATTATATATTAAAAACCTGCAATAAACTTGGGATCTGGGGATTAATAGTGGGGATGACTAAACTTTTGAAGATAGGGTTGATCAGTCATTTGGTCGTGTGGTAGTATTATGCTCTTCTCTTCTCTTCTTTTGGTAAATTTGTCTTCTTTTAACTTGTTTAGTTGTCTATGAAGTCACGTGAATGTCTAGCCCCCCTCCTTCTTTCCTCCTCAGCTTTTCCTTCTTCTTTTGATTTTCTATCTGTGTCGGGTACTTACATTGAGGTTCGACTAAATATAAAGTCGCGTCAAAAGGCAGAGTACTTTGTTATAACCTTAATCCTACTAAATTGTGAAGTACCTAACCAACTCGTCAGGTGAACCAAATAACATAAAGTACAACATACAAATTAAAGATCATCAAATAAAGAATAAAATAAGGATGCGAATTTTAACACAAACTACCTCAAAAAGTGGTGTCACAGTCATGAGCAACTAAGAATAACAATACAACAACAATAACAAACCCAGTGTAATCTCACAAAGTGGGACCCGAGGAGGGTACATTGTACGCCGACCTTATCCCTACCTTACGACGGTAGGTTGTTATAGGAATATAACACTGATGAGAAAATACATCATCTGTTTGAATATACATAAATAGAAATACAAGATCACTTATTAACTAGAAAGCTCGCTCTCGAACTCTGAATCAACTCACCTATTATACCCAACAAAGATGATTATATACTTAGAGCTCGAACCCGAGATCTTTGGCTAAGTACGAGCACTATTCCTTTTCCTTTTCCTTTGCACCTCCTTGCAAAGACTTTAAAAGCTCTCCTCATTTAACTCTTTTAAGACTCCCTCCACTATTTCTTGATCTCCTATCGCATAAGAAGAAACTCTTCTTCTTTCATCTTTCTTCTTTGTTTTCCCTTTCTAATGACTCCAACTGATCACATAACTAATTCTCCTCTTCCTCCTCCTCCTTCTCCTTTTGTGCTTAATAATGAGGATTATGATCTAAACCATTCTCTTGTTAGCCCTAATTACTATCAGGCTTCTTCCTCATCTTCTTACTCGTCGTCATATCATGAAGTTTTCTTCAACTCAACTACTAATCAGAATCAAACTGGATATTATCATCTTGATGAATATTATACGCCACCGCACCACCCTGAGGTACATACAAGAAAAGGGTGTTTTTCTTTCTCATGTTGAATCATGTTACTTTATCCCAAAAAAGAAAAAAAAATTAAATCTGTTATACAAATACGATAATTTTTTCCAAGATCACTTGGATTTTAATTTGCTCTTAAGGTAATTAGTAAGTAATTAATGTTGAGTGTGCTGTTGAGTGTGCTTTCTTTGTGGATTATAGGTGGATAATGAAGGTGGATCATATGATGTAGAGAAGAAAAACAAGATTGGGAGTGGCCTCAAATTGACCTTGTGGAAGAGAGAAGACAAGAATGAGAATCAAAATGAGAAAAATCCAGTTAAGTGGATGTCTTCAAAGATAAAAGCCTGGGATCAAACAAGCATGGAAAAGACCACCAACAATAGTACTTACATCAAACTGAAGTTGGAAGATCAGAAGCAGCAGCCATCATATCCTTTAGAAACTGATTACAGTTCCAATAATAGTAACAACAATATCCCTATTAGGGTTTGTGCTGACTGTAACACTACTAAGACCCCTCTTTGGAGAAGTGGTCCTGAAGGACCTAAGGTAATTCATCATTTCTTTCTTTTAGTGAATGTGTACTGTTGAGACATAATATAGTTAAAGTACTTGTGAAAAGTATATTCTCTCTAATAACTTAGAACTTTGAATACAAGCAATGCCGTCACCTACTTGAAGTACGGTATTGGTATTTACAATCTTTATTTCCCTATTATATTGTTCAATACGTTCACGGATAATATTACTAATTTCGTCAGCTAGAATGATTACCATGATTCTTTCTTTATTATTTTTTGAAAGAAAAAAATAATACCTACAGTGGAAAGACTAATCAGTTATTTCTTTCATTGTTCCCAACATGCCAATATTGGGTATTCAAATCTAAATTGTCATCCATAAAAGGTTTTCCATGCTTTTGGTGTATGAACAAAGAAATCAACTTTCACGTGAGGAAGCGTGTTAAAACATAATATAATCAAGTAATTAAAAGTGTATTAGAGTGTTTAAATTTTTTAAATGAAATGATCACACAATTTAACATATAATATAACGACCAACTATTCTTTTTCCATTTTGCTCATGTTAATTAAAATTTGTACTGAAAATGTGATGTTACATGTGGTACAGACACTGTGCAACGCATGTGGAATCCGACAAAGGAAGGCAAGAAGAGCCATGGCAGCAGCAGCAGCAGCGAATGGGGAAACTCTCACAACTGAAACATCATCATCTTCAATGAAGAAAAAGGTGAATAAACACTTACACAAGGAGAAGATTACAAAAGTTAATGTTACAGAACCCTACAAGAAAAGGTGCAAATTTGGTCAATCCTCCTCTAGTAATACTGCACCAAAAAAGCTTGGTAATTTCGAGGATTTCTTGATTAAGTTGACCAACAATTTGGCCTTGCACCAGATTTTCCCACAAGACGAAAAAGAAGCAGCAATCCTCCTAATGGCACTCTCTAATGGCCTTGTTCATGGTTAATTAATTATTTGTCTCCATTTTTAGCCTTTTCCTTCCAATAAGTTAGAATTTCTTGAGTTTTATAGCCTTAGATGGGAGTAGCACTAAATCAACAGTGTGAAGTTTGAGTTTGAGATTATAATTAAGTAAGAAGTGTGAGATGTTATTAGTGTTAGTAAGAGTGAGAGTGAGCCAATTAATCGCGAATAGAATAAACAGAGAATAAAGAAAATATTTGAGAACTCGGGAAAGGAGAATAAGCCTCTCTAAGGGAAAAACACCTAGCCCAGCTTTCTTTCCGAGCCATCAATAACTGCCGGCTTTCAATGGGTCCGACTATCCTTTCACCGGTTTTAAATATGCTTTTGTGTGGCGATGATCATTGTAAGATCATAATGATAGATTTGAACAAGCTTAAGGTGAAACAAGAAAATATTTCACTTGACTTACTTGTTACTTCTAATTAGTTGTGAGGATGCTAATTTATATATATTGAACAATTTCTTAGTGCTTACTTTCTCGTCTTACTATTCATAGATCTTATCAGCAGCCATTTTTCTATTCAATTTCTTCTTTATTTGAAAACCATATAGTAGTACTTGTGTTTTCTTGATTCTGCTAACTGATACAAAAGCCGAATGTTATAAGTTGGGTAACGCACTTATGATTGAATGATAATTAGCCAAAAGTACAACCAGACATCTAAAATTTATGATGGTGGGATTCCTGGATCTAATGGCCAGTGAGTCACTGATTAAAGAGCAGATTTTAGAGAGATTCTTCATCGATCTAGTGGCAGGTGAATTACTGATCAAAAGCCGAATGTTATAAGTTGGGTAACGCACTCATGATTGAATGATAATTAGCCAAAAGTATAACCAGACATCTAAAATTTATGATGGTGGGATTCCTGGATCTAGTGTCCAGTGAATCACTAATCAAAGAGCAGATTTTAGAGAGATTCTTCATCGATCTAGTGGCTGGTGAATCACTGATCAAAGAGCGAGCAGCCGCCAGGTTTAATGATTTGGTGGGATCTACAGATGTAGTGGCTGATGAACCGCACTGAATCTTGCTAATTTGGTGAGCCACTTCGACTTTAAACTGTTCAATAAAGAGCATAATAGGTTCTTATTGGGTAAAATAATCCGCGTGACAAATATGTGGGAATATTTAAGTGGGTGTGTAAAAGAGTGCTTTGGTTACAAGAATAGAGGATTATATCCCGGAAGAAAATGTGATTTTTTCTTATCTCATGTTTGGTGCCATGGATCTTTGCCGAAGGAGAAAATGCTTTACTCTTAAATATTGATGCTACCAAAGAAAATACCATATGCACCCAAATACCAATCCAGGATTATATAACAATTGTAGTACATCATTTTTATATCGCACTCCATGTTTTTTTTAATTCATGGGGAGAGAAAAAGGAGGGAATTACTAGGTGGGGAATCGAACTTTCCTTAATAAGATGAAAATTCCAGTTAAATAAGATTCCCCCATCACACTATATGTAAAATAACGATCCCAGAATTATTAATTTGGAGACTATAATTCCTAGCACATTTGTTCTTCTCCAAAGCTTTTCTGCCAAAATCTTTAAGAAAGTCAAGGTTGAACTAAACATATATACACGATTTATATTATACTTCGTATATCTCATTTCTAATTTAATTTAATAAACTAAACATATATATACGCTAAATAATTTCATTATTTTTTGTTTCAAGTATTATAGCTCTCGTATATAATCCCATGTTCAAGTTTTTAACCTAAATGAACAGTGACGGATTCAGGATTTTAAGGTCGTGGGTGCTCACTCTTTGGCCATATAAAAAAATTGATTCATGCAAGAATCAAACCCTAATCACTTCATATTTGTGCACTCTATTCTCACCTCTTAACCAAAGCATCCAAATGACTTTTTGTTTAATGGGTGTTTGCTAGTTTTTCATATCAGTATTTCCTGTATTTTCTATATAACTATACAGAATTTGCGTCGGGATTACTGGATGCTTCAGCACCTGGCACGATCAACGTAGATCCGCCCCGTAAATAAATAAAGGATATTCACATTTTGTAGTTGTACTATGCACGGCTGGCATGAATGGCTGATAATGTTGAACCCATGATTGTGATAATACATTACAAACAACAGCTTTTGGTGTTCGCAGAAGTCGTCTACAGAAGATTACAGAAACTACGTACTTTTTGTCTGAAAAGAGAAACAAAAAGTATCTGATCAATTTCTGTCTTCCATTGTCAACTCCCC
>MCJB01033233.1:94445-151434 GCA_002018475.1 Nicotiana obtusifolia | reverse complement strand
CCACCCCAATTGTTATTTGAACAAGTAAAAGTTCTGTCTTAGTCCGAGTGGGAATAGCATTTCTCTTTTGCATGTTCATGAAGTTTTAAAAAATCCAAACATCTCTGAAATAGATAGAGAGGTAGGAATTTCTCGAATGCACCGCACTCCTTTGTATACGTGAGGAGTCCATTCAAATTTTAGAATGGAAAATAGAAAATATAAAAAGGAGTAAAAACTAGTCTTTATTGAAAAATCGAAGAAAAACCCTTTTGTTAGAAGTAAGAAAGAACCCTTCTAGAAAAAAAAAAAGGACTGAAATCTATACATTAATTCACGATTTTTTTGAACCGTATGTATCAAAAGGCGCATGATACGGTTCCTAACCTTTCATAGTTTTTGTTTGATCACTATCATTTTCTTGAATTTCCTTTAAATACTTGAACTATTAACTCTGTTAACTTATACTTTTTCATTTACTCTTTAAATATGTAATTAGGTACCTGAATAAATTCGTAAGTTTGTTTTACTTAGGCCACATGAACAAAATGATATGTATTAACTACAGTTAGGGGTGTATATTTAAAAACCGACTAAATTAATAGAACTAAATTAATAGAATCGTACCGCACCGATTTAGGTTTGTTTTAATAAAATTATAGGTTTTTATATAAATTTATAATCGTACCGATAATTAGGGTATATTTTTTATTTTATAAAAATAAACCGAAAAAATCTTGAACTGTGCCGAGTAAATTTATATATGAAAAATATATTTATATATTAAGTTTAAAAATAATAATGCATTAAATTTTTTCTTGGGCCTTGGAATTATGAAAAGAATCTTTTTCGTATATATACGAGATTTTAAACTTATTTACCTGATTTTGTCTAAGTTTTCATATTTACAGAAAGAAACTAAAGTTTCTTACAAAATATATACAAATCCGGCCACAGTCTACAACTTAAATACACATTTTTTATACAGAATTCGGTTAAAAACTATAATTTACATATATTTTATATACAACTTGTATATAATTATGCAAGTTGTAGATATTTTGTATACTGTTTCTACACACGACATACAAAATATATACAATTTGCTTATGTCTTCTTTTTCGAGGTTCAATATGAAATTCCAATCAAGACCACCTCGAACTTCACCAAATTCTCTCAAAATTTAAATGTAAACTCCAAATAGTATTCCCAATCATTTGGAACAATACCCAATCCAAACAAATAACGATTAAATCGAACCTAATTTTTGAATTAAAAGCATTGAAGTTTGTTAATGATTGTCAATCGAGTTTAAATTCAAATCTTTATGCTTAGTTTAATCAATGCATAAAAATCTTTATGCTCAGTTTAATTAATATCTGTGCCACGCCCCATGCATGTGCCAATGATTTAATCTCTTCATTAATCAATATAATGCAAAACTTTGGACCATTCTTATCGATGGGAGAGTAATAAAGTTGTGCCAGCTATGTTCTTAGTTATTTTTTGTTACTGATTGTAGGATTTTCATGTCTTCTCTTCATTCTAACTTTTTAAGATCGAAACTTGTTGTTCTCTATATTTTGGGTGATTGGTACGTGGGGGTGGGGGGTTCGGATACAGTGTATTGCTGAGAGACGTACAGTGGGGGTGGGTAGAAACTTGAAGGCTTAGGATTGGTTACCAATTAAAGCCCTATAATTGAGGGATATTAACTTATCGATAAAATGTATATAATTGGTAAATTATATGTCAACTTGCAATTAAGTTAAAACCTAATAATGAGGGTAAATAAATTTTTGATATAGTACATCAGGTAAAAATCTCTTATGAAAATGGTTACAAGCCAACAAGTAATTAAACTCAAAATCCTAATTCCCAAACCTATTATGCTATTCCTATTGAAACTAAATTATTTCCACCATATTGACTAGCAAGACACAAGGTATTCTAGCGATTATTAGTAACAAACTATAATGAATTTGAATATGTTTTCTTTCGTATTATCTGTATTTATCTTTTTAAATCCCAGTTTGATTAAAAGCTTTCCACTCGTGTGATTTATATATTTTTTTATTTTTGCTTAGTTTCTTTTAGGCTATTGCAGAATAGTTGATGGATCTATACTTCGGCCATCTTTCATGTTTTCTTAACTCATCACCCTTTAAATAGTTAAAAATATCTAGAGAATTTTGCGTTGTCCTATAAAAGTATGTATATTATTGCACTATACTTCTACTAATGACTTTAACATGACATTTTAAAAAATACAAAAAATTAACCGAACCATACCGATATCGAAGAGAAACCAACATGATTCGGACGGTTTTGAAAATTTTAATTTTGGTTACACACAATAAAATAACTGAAAAATTAGTATGGCACAAATTTTATAAAATAACCGGTCAAACCGAACCATTAACACCTCTAACTACAGTTCAAATAATATTTTGTGTGTAAAAAATTGGTCAGGTATTTAGGATGGATAAAGAGTACAACAACAACAACAAAATCAGTATAATTCCACAAGTGAATTTAGGGAGAAAAAAGTATACACAATCCTTATCCCTACCAGGTGAGGATAGAAAAACTATTTCCGAAAAGAACTAATTATCTTTTTTTAATATATGAATTAAAAATTAGTTTCTAAAATCAAATATATAGTTTAATTTCAAGTTTTAGTGTATTTTATTATTACTATTATCATTTATTTTTCATCACTTGACGATTGTTAGTCTTTTAAAGTTTAAAGGAAATTGATCTCTTTATTTGAACAGTTTGTTGTATATTTAGAATTTTGATATATGTATATAAATATTTATCTATTTTCCTTTAATTATTAAGTTAAATTTTAATACTTTCATAATCGTTCAGGTGTTTACATCAAACAAATTAAGAGCCGATACACATTATTTAGCTATAGTTAAGTGGTAAATGTGTATAGAAAAAACATGTTTTGTTTATTATTTGATATAAACACTGACTGTGTACACGTTTCTACCAAAATTACATACCCCTCAACTTGTATTATATATTGTTAAGAAATGATTAAAAATGATTCATATTTCTGCCAAATAACTTTTAATTAGGACAATTAAAAACTTTTAAACTACTCGTATTGAGAAGCAGAAGCTACAAGTTGGTAGATAGGTAGCAATGAACAAGGAAAAAATGCAAGAGAAGTGAAATATGAAAGGTGGGGTGACAAGTGAATGTTGCTCAGTTGGTAAAAGTATCTTCACCTACGACCGTTAGGCTCTGGGTTCGAGTCACGCTGAAGGGGAGGTGTGGAAACACTATAGATCCTCTTGATTTGGGAGGGGTTTAAAAAAAAAAATGAAAGGTGGGGTAGTAAATATTTTTAGAATTCAAATTTTTTACAATAAAGAATAAGAATGAGTGGAGTAGCTGAGATAGTAACGTTTTTTACAATAAAGAATAGGGATGACTGCCTCTATGTTAAATTGTAGTTAGGTGACTTGCCGGAGTGGTTAGTTTGGTTTCGGGTGAATTTCAGAATGAATGGGGACACTTAGTCCCAAAATTAGAAGTTTAACTTGAAAGAGTTGACCAGAATTTGTCTTTTCTGAAGACGATTCCGAAATAGAATTTTGATGATTCCGATAGCTCCGTATGGTAATTTTGGACTTAGGAGTATTAGTAAATACTGAGATTGTAACATTTTTTTACAATAAAGAATAGGAATGAGTGGAGTAGTAAATATTACCACACTTACTCTTACAATATGATAAGTAGAAAATTAGAAGAAAAAGGCAAAAAATTGAGAAAAAAGATAAATAGGATCATTGGTCAAAGAAAAGTACCAAGTCATCTTGTCTATGCTAGAAGAAATAAGAAATTAAATTTTGAAATAAATATATAATGTAAGATATTCAAAGGGAAAAAATAAAATAATACAAATGTATGAGGAAAAAAATACATGTGAATAAATAACATAAAAAAAATCCAAGATAAAAGAATAATATACCTTTTTGTCAAATTAAATAATAAAGTTCTTGAGGTAAAGTCCTCTCAATTGAGAAATAAAGATAAGCCAAAGCTTAATTTGGAGAGAAAATAAATATGTCACATAAGTCCTTTAACGTTTTGGTTGTTCATAATAAAACATTGTAAATAATTAATATTTATTAGTGATTTTATTTAGATGTGAATAGTATTTATAATTAAAGAGTTATGATCTTCTCTCTTATACAATTATTATACATATATGTACACGGAATTTATAATTACTATACATATATAATTTTGTAAGTGGTATTTATTTGTAACTATATTTCAAACATTAGGAAAATATTCATTGAAGAAAAAGTAAATGAAAAATGAAAAAGAGAGAGAAAGAAATCAGTTAGATTAAAATTGTAGAGGGATTTCAGAATTAAGATATGGATAGAATGCAATGAGTCATGTTTTTTAAAAAAAAAAAACCTAAACATGTCAACATAAAATAAAAATATAGAAGATACATATATAATTTTGTAAATGGTATTTATTTGTAACTATTTTTTGAGACATTTGGAAAATATTTCTTAAAAAAAGTAAATGAAAAATGAAAAACACAAAGAGAGATATTAGTTAGATTAAAATTGTAGAGGGATTTCAAGAATTAAGATGTTGGTAGAGTGTAATGAGCTAGTCATTTCAAAACCAAAAAAAAAAAAAAAAAAAAAAAAAAAAACCCTAAACATGTCAACATAAAATAAAAATATAGAAGATAAATATTATTGATGATCAAAGAGATAGGTATACTTCTAATTTTTTTTTTTTTTTTTTGTAATTACTCTACTTTTATAACTGCCCAAATGAATAAATATTGTCCTCAATTTAAGTAATATGTTTATCAATAAGAGTTACAGACATATTACATCAAAAATTGAAAAAAAGGAGATGTAAATATTCTGGTAACTTTTAACTAATGATGAAGAAATTAGCTAATACTAAATCTTAATTATATCGGTTACTTTGGCAGTCCATATATATATATACAACACACACACACATATCATGTTAATCGTGGTTTCAGAACAAATATTGCATTAAGGAGTCGTTTGGTAGGCTGTACTAAATAAAATAATCCCTGTATAAAAATTTAATCCGTCCAATACAATGTTTGGTTGCTCAATTGTATTTATGCATATCTAATACATGGATTACTTATACCTCATAGGAGGGCTTAGCTAATACCAAAGAAACCAAAGGATTACTTATACCAGATTTAACTATACCTGGATAAGCCCCTAAAATTATTAAACTGCCCCTCAAACCCTTTTAATACCAAAGAATTACTTATACCAAAGAAACCAAAGGATTACTTATACCAGATTCAAGAGTAAAATTGTAAAGAAGATTTTTTACAGTTTTAAACCAAACACAAGCTTAAATTATACATTGCATAGCTAATTTTTAATACAATGAACCAAACATTTGATAAAAAATAATCACACACTATAATCCCTACATTACTAATACCTGAATTACTAATTACTGCATTACTTGTGTTCGTACCAAATGACCCCTAACACTATAATATGGAATTTATGCCTTATGGGAAGAAAACCATGACAAAATGATCAACTGCTTGTGTCCAAAGAGAGAATTAGACAGACATTACCCGGTAAAATAAATCAAGACGCCATCTTATTCTCTTCTCCGCCTTCTCTGCCGCCTAAGGCTGACTAGTGGTCCGGTCCGGTTCGAAAAAATTTTCCGGTTCCGGTTTCGGTCCGGTCCGGCATCGTTAACGTATTAAACTTGGACCAAACCGGTATTCTCCGATCCGGTTCGCCGGTTGGAAATGGCTCAACCAGACCTTGACCGGCACCGGCAACCGGTCAAGGTCTCTGCCAAGCTCTGTACCTTGCGAAAACAGTCGGTTCCGGTCCATTTTTTATCTGGTTCTACCGGTCCCAAACCCCTAGACTGTCCCGCTAACGGGACCGGCTCCCCCCCCCCCCTTTAAAAGGTCCGGTTCACACAGATCCTGAACGGATTCCGATCCGATGTGAACCGGACCAATAGCCACTCTTACTGCCGCCCATGACCATCACATGAATCCACCTAATTCCACCTCAGTCTATCAATTAAGCGTATATTGTCACTAACCATTTTCACATAGAAAGTTATATATAGAGTGACAATGGAGTTCCTAAGTCAAAAAATATATTGTAACTCATACGTTACAACCTCTTGGTGTGGCCAAAATAGTGAGGAAAGAAATTAATGAAACACATTTAAGGAAGACATAAGTAGGGTATTTTTATTTTTCTGCCATTGTTTTAAGGGAAAACTAAGAGAAAAAGGCCAAAAAAATGAGAGAATAGATAAATAAGAATCCTAGCATTAGAGAGCGCCACATCACTTTTTCTATTCCCAACTTTATATATATAAAAAAATTCTCTTGTGTTCTTTCTACCATTCTCTTAGCGATCTTGAGTATAATAAGGCTGACTTGGCATAGCAAGTACATGAATCAAACAATTTCTTAAGGAGTTGCATGTCGCATTCTCTTATGCCCCCAAATTGTGGGTAATTTATCAGTAACATATTTCATAGGCAATCCAATGTCTTGTGCTCACAAAAACATCAAGCATAATTTTCACTTTTTCAGTGAAAATGTTGCATCTAAGAACTTAGGAGGCTCTGTATATCGGTTCAATGGATCAAATTGCTAATTTCCTCACCAAAAGCCTATCCATACGAAGATTTCAATTTCTCCGAAACAAGCTTGCAATGGTCTCCACTCAACCGTAATAGAGGATAGATAACCATGTAGTTCAAAATACAAATAGTGGTTTGTGTAACTCATGAGTTATCAAAACACAAATGACCCCATTTTCCGAAGTGCTGACGAGAAGTTAATTTCACCTCTATCTCCGGCTAGAAAAGAATGTATGCGTCAAACTTTGATGTCTCACTGGTTTAGATAGGACGAGATAATCATCGAAGTTCGGGAATCTCAACTGGAATACCTCACTGCACCGGTACCGGTTATGAGCCACATTCAGCGAGGAGTTTCTGGTCTTTGTCCCCTTAATGCATTATAAATTGCAAGGAAAATGAAAAAGAAAAAAAAATTGAATTCTATAGGTTTAGCTAAGACGATTTCGGAAACTACAAATCAGTAATGCAACTCCATTTAATTTCCTCCACTAACAACAAAAATACCTATTATATCAAATCATTTTTCATCAATTACTACCTCCGAAAACAGCAATAGTATCAGTTAGATCAAATGTGAAAGCATTTAAAAGAAGTATGAGTAGTAGTAAATGATGTACCAGTAAAATTAAGCTCAGCTGATGAGAAATGGGACTAAATGCACGGCCAGGTTTGTATCAGATCTTCCGGATGGAATCTGCTCATATGAACTACTTCAGTAGAAATTTTTCTTTATTGACTTTCTTTTCTTTCTCTTCTTGGTCTTGAGGTTTGGTCTTCCACTTTTCTTCTAGCATCCATTCAAAAAGACAGTCCCGTGCAGCTTTAACTAACTCTACTCCTCCATACGCCTATCCTTTAGTTTAGTGGGGCGGCGAACAAGACAACTACATTTTGGCTTTCCCTCCATGAGATGAGCCCAGTGCATTGGACCGATAGATAAGAGAACTAAGCTGGCCTAAAAAGCGCTTGGGCGCTCTACGTACGATGTAGACTCCATCAGATACATATCGATTTCTTTCTGATGGATCATGAATAGATAGTTGTCTCATCAATAGATAGAAATAGGAGATTTCTCCTTATTCTTGAGAGATTCCCTCTCTATCTCTTTCGATCTATCAGAACATATCAGGCTATCTATCAATCGATTTGAAAATAGCACGCTCATCTCGCTTTTCGTTCATTTTCGTTAGCGCTGCTGCTCCACAGAAAGAGAAAGAGTGGGTGTAGTAGTCTTAGTTGGAGTAAAGCGTAGTTCGTTGGTAGTTTTCCTTTCCTTTCTTAGCAGGCCTTGTAAAGAGTTAAGCTGCAAAAGTAGAAACATCAACCAATTTTTTACAAGTCACAGAAGCTGAGCTATTAAAACATCTGAAGAATGAAGGATTTAAGTGAAATGCTTCAAAATGTTAGCCAGAAATAAGAAAACAAATTCACCTCCACCTTCCGTGATATACTTGATATGGTGTTTTTACCGAGTACATGGCTCCAGATTTTAACTACAAAGTTACAGTTGAGTGAGAAAAAATTAGCATTTGAAGCAAGTAGTACAAAAGATTGAGACAATCAAATTGTTTTCCCCACACAATGATGGTGGTTAAGTATTGTACTGCATCATAGACTAAGATAAGGTCATATAAACAAGTGGATCAACATTCTACATGTATGTGCATAGTGATGCACGGTTTCCCTGTCCAAAGGCAAGTAGAACCAATAAGTACATCTGTCCTTTTATTCTCATGCAAATTTTTTACTAATCACTTGTGCCATTACCTCTCTTCCTCAAGTAGATGTCTGTCTGTCTGTCTGCTCCCGTACACAGTCCTAGCCAGGACCTAATCAATAATAGGAGCAGAACTCAACCTCTACCTCTATAGTTATCAAATTCTGATCATTGAATCAAATAACCCAATGAAACACATGTTTATACAGAGATTGGAAAGAGAAACACAAAGAACTGGAGATGAGATGTCTGGCAAATCACTGGTTAAATCCAACTCCAGATTAAAAATAACACTTCAGCATAATAAGATAAATATATAACAGAAACACCACTTATTCTCTAAATTTGCAATATTCATCATGAAGAACTCATTCATATTCCACAATGACAAGCAGAAAGAGCAACTTCTGTTACGAGTGAGGCTTAGATTTTCTAGACTAAATGACTGCTCAGAAGATGTTCTTCAACTTGAATCCCCAAAAGCTTAAAGGCCCAAATTCCTTTTGTAATCAAGAAAGAATCTGAACATAGTTATACTAGACATGCATGTTTCTGAATGGATAGCGAGAAGCAACTACACCGTCCAAACAACTCTCTCTGAATCTGTATTTACAAAAGAAGTATCATGAATCATCTAAAATCACCAAAACTTGGGCTTGTCAATTTTCAGTCCCATACATCATAAAACATTGGTTCTCCATACAGCAGGAATATATCACACAACTCAACTATTACTATCTTTGTTTATCCTCAAATACATGGTATGAACTATAATACGCACCTTGGCAACAATATCCAGAACACCTATTCAAATTCTTTCATACTCATTCAAAAGAGCAGATTGAGCAGGTACCAGAGGACAGAGAGCATTAAAGCTCTTAGATAACTGTGCTAAATTTATTACTCCTACTAAACCCGAACAAGAGACAATGTCCAAAAAAATCAAAGTGACTGGCCAATTATTCATTGTGAACATCACGATCTCTCCACATACAGCTTTTGCACAGTACATAACAGTGTCAGGTACAAAACATTCAGCACAGAAATCCAAGATATGGAAAAACCTTAAAGTGTTGTCGAAAACCAGTTCCAATATCCACAACAGACATGCAAGAGCTTATTAATCAATAACACCATATGCAAATGCTTTTTATTTGAAGGATCATCCAGGTATTGCGGTTTGTGGACTTTAACGTTCAGATAAAAACATTTAGATAACTCATGAAATATCCAACACAAATGACCATCTAATAAACTACAGTGAGAAACAGTCATGGAACTCCATTAATTTCCTTCACCAGCAATAAGAATTTCTACTGTAACATATCATCAATTATCTAAACTGCCTGCTCAAAAAGCAGTACTATCAATTAGATTGAAGGCGAACTGATCTAAAATGAATGCCAAGTTGTAATGATGGATCAGTAAAACTAAGTTCAGCCTAAGAAAATTTTGAATCAATTATCTATGTTACATCAGATCTTCAGAATGGAATCTGCTCGTATGAACTGTTTCAGTAGAGCTTTTTCTTCATTGATTCTCTTCTTTTCTTCTCGATTTTGAGGTTTGATCTTCCTCTTCTCTTCTAGCATCCATTCAAAAACACTGCGCTGCTGATCTACAGAGAGGGGCTCTGGTACCTTCACAGGTTCTGGAATAGGAGTAAAGATGGGTTCAAAATTTTGAGGAGCAGGTGGAGTGGGAGTAGTAGTGTCAGCTGGAATAACAGGTGGTGCAATGCTGGCCTTTCTTTCCTTCTTAGCGGGCCTTGTAAAGAGGTAGGCTGCAAAGTACAAATATTTGTCAATCTCTCAAAAAGTCACAGAAACTGAGCCATTAGAACATGTAAAGAATGATGATGCGTAAAATGCTTTTCCCACAGTGAGAAAAAATTAGCATTTGAAGCAAGTATTACAAAGATTGAGTCAATCAGAATGCTTTTCCCGCATAAAAATAATAATTAAGCATTGTATCTACATCATTTACTAAGATAAGGTCGTGTGCTACCTATGTGTTCAGATTGCTGCATGGTAACCCATTGCCTGACGGCAAATAGAACCAATAAGTACTGGTGTCAAGTTTATCCATTGAATATATTTTTATTGATAGTTCGTGCCATCACCTCCTCTTCCTAGATTAAGTGCTGCATGTCTCTCTTGCACACAGTATTAGGCAAGACCTAATTTGCAAATAGGAGCAGACCAAACAGCTAGCTCGATCGTTATCTATTCTGATCATTGAATCAAGCATCCAATGAAACACATGTTTACACTGAGACAAGAAAGAAAAACGCAAAGAATTGAAGACGATATGTCTAGCAAAATCACAGGTATATCTCAACTCCAGGATTTAGGAGGAAAAAATAATTGACAATAGTAAGATTAAGGTTTAACAGAAACATCAACAATTTCTAAATTTGCAACATTGATCGCGAAGAAATCATTTATATTTACAAGCACAAAGAGGAACTTAAAGTGACCGGTGAAGCAACCATTCCATCCAAAGGATCATAATTTAACTGAAATCAGCAACACTTGGGGTTTGTCAACTTTCAATCTCGTAAGCCATAAAACATTGGATCTCCACACGGCAAGAATCTTCATACAGAATCAAATATTACCATAATTATTTATCCTCCAATAAATGTTATGCACCATAAAATGCAACCGCAAACTCTATTCAAATTCGTGCTAACTGTTTGACCAAAAAATATAACTTTCGGCTGAAACAGTTGAGTTATATAATAATGGGTTAAACTTAGTTTAAAATAGTATCTCTAGATATGGGTTCCGAAAACGTGAATAACATTAGACAGATCTGGTTGTGGGTTGACTACAACATACATTAATTGTTCTAAAAAGTGAGAGCAATAATGGAGGAAGAACTAACAATAAATAGCATTAAATGGCATTTAAGTAAATAGGAGAAGTGGTTCACCCAATAAAGGATGAACTAGATGATTGTCCCTCCTCACAATAACGAGTGACAGACAAATCCTAGAATTGTTCAAATTATTCTCGGATCTGATGGAAAAGTGTGGAATAATATGACGAAGAATCTTGATGAAAAGGTAGAGTTTGTATCTTTATAAAAGGGAGAGAATCTTTTCTCAAAAGTGTGTCCTTATTAAATGAATATCACATAGCCCTAACACACTCTAACAGTACAAGTACAGAGAATATCCGCTAGAATATTC
Source organism: Nicotiana obtusifolia (assembly GCA_002018475.1). Taxonomy (NCBI): domain Eukaryota; kingdom Viridiplantae; phylum Streptophyta; class Magnoliopsida; order Solanales; family Solanaceae; genus Nicotiana; species Nicotiana obtusifolia. Next base: position 139,864 of record MCJB01033233.1, on the reverse strand, counting down.
TATTCAATATACTATTTTGAAAACTAGCCATTACAACTCTGCTAATGGTGCTCGATCTCGCCCGTTGTTAGACATCTCGACCACAAACCTCGTTGCTTCCTAGTTGACCTCGACTAACCCATTACTTAGTGCTATATTGCCCTAAATATTTTAGAGCAGATTGTGACCTATACACTAACAAGCATATTAGCTACATATCAAAAAACCAAAAGCATTTAAGCTCAGAAAACTGTGCCATACTTGGCACAGTACATAACAATGTAAAGTGGCAAAACATTCTTCCGCCGTGAAACTTCAAAAATGTTAAAACCCTAAATTATAATCCAAAACCCAGTTCCAACATTCAAACAGAAAGGCTAGAATCAATAATACCATGTACAAAATGCAGCCGAAGGGGTCAGAAAGATATTGGGTAGGAGTGGGGAGGTATTGTCTTACCTCCGAGGCCGAGATTGAAGATGAGAACAGCACGCCAAATAAATTTGGCACCTCGCCAACTAGTCGGCAACTCTTTCGTCTGCGTATGATGAGGAGGATCCATCTTTCTGTGCTATTTCCCTTCCAATTGGTCCCTTTCGACTAGCACACTCCCTTTTTTTTTTCCTTGACTCTGGGTCGGGCCATATTAAGCAAAATAATCCCGTATAAAAATTTAATCCTTCAAATATTATGTTTGATTGGTCAATTCAATTTACTCCTACTTAATACATGGATTAGTTATACCTCATATGAGGGATTAACTAATACCAAGGAAAGTAAGGATTAATCCCTGGATTAGCTATACATGGATAAGACTTAAAATTACTAAATCCAGACTTATACATTGCATAATTAATTTTTAATACAATTAACCAAACACTTGATAAAAAATAATTCATGCACTACAATTCCTGTATTACCAATCCCTGCTTTACTTGTGTTCGTACCAAACGACCCCTCAAGACATTGGTCCATTTTAAACTTTTTTATTGTTATTTTTATCTTGGGTTAAATCATTACAAAGCATTTTCCCATGATCAAATGGTTTTAAGATATGTTGCAAACTTATTTTTAGTTTTATAATTCTCTGTTTTTTATACACGAAAGATTTGGTTTTATACATTTTTATATATAACAAATTTAAAAAAGATATATTTTTAATTTCAATATTGTAAAAGGTCACAATTAAATGTCGGTTATGTTCGATCCTGTTTGAACTAATATTTACTGGTCTTTACTGTTTTAATGATGTTTTATTTGCTTCAATATGGATTGCCTTGTGCTTTGCGTGTGGTTTCTGCTTTCCGCCATTATTTATGATTATTACTCACTAAGTTGGAAGTACTAACATTACTACTTGCACCATGTGTACAGATTCAGGCGTTATTGATTCCGCTCCAAGGCATTGATTACGACTGCCAGAGCGGTGATTCAGAGAGTATGAGGTAGCTGTTAGCACCCGCAGTCCCGTATCTCTTTTATCTTATTGTTTCCACTTTCTTCAAATAATTATGCCAGAGATATTGTAATAGTAATCTCATTGTTAGAATTTCATTAGTTGCTCATGACATTGTAACACTCCGGTTTGGGCTGTTGTCGGGATGGTTAGCTCTGTTTTCACAATTTGTTGTTATTAAAATATGTAAGTACTGTTTTAACTGCTTAAATCGAGTTATAGTTCGAATTGGCTGGCCTTGTCTTCACGAGGGATTCGGGTCGTGACAATTTACTGGCCCTCGGTCAAATTAAAACTAATACCTACTCGCCCTCGACCTAACTAAACGTAGATTAGACCAATGAATTTCAATATGAAATATGGGCAACCCCAACTCATTATTTTTTGGCTTAAAAATTATTTCAGCTGGAAAAATATTTTTTAAAAGCAATCCAAACGGGTTCTTACTCCATCTACGGGTTAATGCTTAATAACACTACTTCCAACATTACAGAGCACACATTTCTTGATGGGTTTAATTATACACTATTAATTCGGGAGTTAATTATTTTAGAGGAGATACTATTAGTGAGTGATTACAGAGAAAATAATGTCTTTTTAAAATTAAGAAAATAATATTTTTTAGATCTCCTATGTATAAAAGACATATCTCCACGTGTAAAAAAGAGATAGGTCATAAAACTAAAAACAAGTTTGTAAAGAGTCTCAAAATCAATTTTTAGATCCCTTTTTTTAGACCCCTTTGTGTTATTTGTACATCATGCCCCGTTACCGTTTTAAATTTAAAAAAATAACCTCTTTAGACATCTTATGTGTTAAAGACAAATCTCTTACGTGTAAAAATAAATCTCTCATGTGTAAAATAAAGAGGCAGGATCATAACGCTAAAAAACAAGTTTGTAAAGAGCCAAAAAATAAATTGACATCTAGAACTTTAGTGCTATTTGTATATTACGGCCCTTTACTATTTTAAAATTAAGAAAATAATATTTTTAGATCTCGTATATATAAAAGTAAATTTTTTATATGTAAAAAAAAAAGATCGGATCATAAAACTACAAATAAATTTGTAAAGAGCCATAAAAATAAATGACTTGGCCTTGTTGATTAAGGATCGTATCTGTGGCTACTGCTGTTTTACGGAACTATTCACGTCTTATAAGGATCATCGAATCAATAGCAATAAGTCCGGTTTGAAGAGGCTCACATATGGAATGGCACGAAATAATACCCGAGCGGCAGATTCCATTCAAAACTTTATCACTAACTTAACATTAAATTGAACAAATGTGAGGTATTTTTTTTTTTTAAATTCCTCCCAAATTAGGAGGATGATTCTACACTTTTCCTCCAGCGTAACTCGAACCCGGAACCTAACAATTGCAGGTGAAGGTGCTTTTACCAACTTAGCAAGACTCACTTGTCAAATGTCAGATATGATTTTAACTTAAGCTGTTAAATTATATTCGTTCCAAAAGAAGAAAAAATATTTTGGTACAGATGAGCCAAAAACACAGATTTTGGTCAGACGTCTTTTGAGGTCTTTAATACTCCGTTTTAATGGATTTTCAGTGGACCCAATCATCTTTCCTAGCTCATCCACATCTGCTTTCTGCTGTCCAACCAAACTTTCTCTTCTATCCAAGTGAAGTCAAGCCATTCTTTTTATGTTACTTAAGAACCCTGAATTATGTTTGAGGCTGAGGGGATATACTATTTTTTGGTTGACCATAGTTTGAGTATCTAATATTCTCCATAATGCCAGGAACAATCCAAGTTTCAGGTACTAAAAGCTTCCCTCTTTTTAATATTTGTGTATTCCAATTCAGTGTAATGGTCTCAGTTTAACTCAATTTGGCATTCTTTGATCAACACAGTGTTGGATTTCAAGAATATTTCATCTTCAGCACAACCTTCCTCAATTTGCCTAATGGGTTAGTAATTTCTTTTATCGTTTGTTTGTTTTTTGATTGTTCTGTAGTGCCATTCAAGTTGACGTGGGATTTAATATGTTGTCTGTAGTTTCCATGGGGAAGAGAGCATACCAAACGTGGGATAAGGGAGATTTCTTCTTGTAATGATTCGAGCACTCGTATATCCTTATTATTCATGCTTTCAGCACAGAGTTTGATTAATGTATTTGGGAATTTTGATTATCCTTTTACAGCCCATTAACAACATTTCGTGAAAATTTGGTTGTGAGACTTCAGGATGCTGAGGGAAATGAGATATCACGTACAGGTTATATCATCTTTGTGTTCCAAGTTAGATGCTAATGTGATCTTTTTATAAAGGTATGTGACAATGAGTTTCTCTTTGACAGAAGTTCAGACCTTATCGATAGTTGAGAAGGGTTGCTGGGACGATTTTTTCCAACTTGAAGGAGGTGATTATGTACATATGAAGTTGCAGTTTATTCTCAGTGAAGATGATCGCAACCGAATTCGTAATGTGGTAATATATACTACTGTTCTTCACTAGTTTTATTCAGAAGGGATACTGAATAATTTAGATACCTAACCTCAAAACATGTTCCCACCCTACTGGTACAGTGCGTTTCTAAAAGGATTTTAGAAGTACTTAAAGTTTTTCTTTCTTCTATGCTTTAAATTTTTGGTAGCCTTGACAATGCTATTAGCTTATGTGTAATGACATCTTGATTGGCTTGGCAGAGAGAATCTGCTCTGAAGAAGAAACAATACATAGTTCCTGCAACAAATGTTGAATATAAAGGAACGAAAATTCCTGCAGGAGATACATTTGCATCATCTCTGCCCATCAGAAGGATGTTTTCAGGTTTGATCACACATTCTAAGAACTATATTAAGGAAGGAAAGATAAGGGAATAAAATTTATGAGGAGTACTTCCCCGTTGTAGTTTTTCTTAGAAAGATTTATGGCCGACGTCTCTAGTTATTAGATTTTAGCTAGATTTATTCCAGTAATTCAAGAGTAGGAGAAATCCATTTGAGCTTTGCAGCTTAACCTCATGTGGAAGATGAATGAATTAGCACTGTGGTGACTACATAGAGAATGCATTGTAGCTTAATGAGGTCAAAATTTGCTTTTTAAGTGAAGAATTATAACCGAGTAGATTGCTAAGAGTTTTGATAGCAAATCTGCCTGTTTAGAATGCCACAGATAGAAGTGAAGCAACCTCATCTTCACCTGTGAAAGAAGGGGTTCAAATACAAAATGCTGAACCTGACAGACCATCAGCTAAGAAGGTTCAAACTCCGCTAATACATGATTATGTATCTGTAAAACATGTTAATGAGCAAGATGCTCAGTCTATGTTGAAGACGGATGTAGCTGCAAAGAAAGAGTCTATGCCTCAAAAGACGATTGTTGATCCATCTAATAAATCTGAGGATCAAAGTGCTCAGTCTATGTTGAAGATAGATGTTGCTGCAAAGAAAGAGACCATATCCCAAACAAAGATTGGTGATCCATCTAATAAACCTCAGGATCAAATTGCTCAGTCTATGCTGAAGATGGATGTTGCTGAAAAGAAAGAGTCTGTGTCCCAAAAAAAGATTGTTGATGCCTCTAATAAACCTGAGGATCAAGGTACTCAGTCTGTGTTGAAGATGGATATTGCTGAAAAGAAAGAGTCTGTGTCCCTTAAAAAGATTGCTGATCCATCTAATAAGCCTGGGGATCAAGGTGTATTGGAGAAAACTCCTAGCAGTGTCAGGAATATGATAAGTGCCTTTGAAACCGGCCTTGCTCAGGTACTTCTACTCTCCAGCTTATTGTTGGGTGAAATATGCAATGTAGTGAACTTGTTAAGCTGATAACCTTTTTCCTTTTGTTTACATGAAACTTCGAAAATATTGAACTCACTGCATACATCAGAAGAAGGGGAGAAGATCACTTACAAGGAATCGAGCATCAAAATCCCAACCAAATTTAGTTGGAATAGGAGGCTCCATAAAAGATTTGGATCCAGAGGACACTACAAGGCCTAATAAGATGAGTGCACTAAAAGTAGAAAGACCTCTTAATTCTGGGAACTTGCCAGAACCTCAAAGTAATATTGGCAAAAGAGGGGAAAGTAGTTTTGCCGAGCAAGATATTGTTGGTAAAGGACAGCCCGTGTTCCATGAAAAGTTGAAGCAGTCAAGTGTGCAGATTGTTGCATTTAACGAAGCAGTCTCAAGACAGCAGGGTACCTTAAGATCTGCTAAAAAGGAGGCTAATAGTGGAGCTACTTCACCTGTAGATTTGATGAGAGGAGAAAGTAGTTCAATTGAGCAAGATCTTGTTGGTATTGGACAGCCCGTGTTCCATGAACAGTTGAAGCAGTCAAGTGTGCACATTGTCCCATTTAGTGAAGCAGGCTCAAGTCAGCAGGATACCTTAAGATCTGCTAAAAAGGAGTCAAATGCTGTAGCTACTTCACCTGTGGATTTGATGAGATTATTCAACCTGGAAACAGCTACTAGCTCCCAAATAATTAATGTGGCTCATTCAGATATGCTGAAAGCTAATAACTTAGCTGCTGACCAAGATCGTTCTAATGATCCTTCAGTTGAAGAACAACAAAACAGAGAAATTAGATCAGAGGCTTTACTAGAAGTTCATATTGAAAAGGTTTCAAATGAGAAACCAAAATTAATAGCGTACTGTGAAAATGAATATTATGACTCTGAAAATTCTGGTGTATGGATATTTCCGGATAACAAAAATCGCGTCTGTATAACAACTGCAGGCGAAAGCACAGTGCATTTATTGGAAGATTGCCACATTGGAGTAGATGATCATCAAAGAAATAAGAAACCACCTAAGCAAGAAATTACAAGGAAGGTATTTTAGTATCCTTGCCTATCTCCTTCATATGTTCAATAGTATCTCATAAGTTAGTCCACTATCCTTAGTGGTAAATTTGATAGAAAATCTGCATGTTGCTTTATCACACATATCTAGTAACAATTCCTCATACTGATCGTGTCATCGACTCATCATTGTGTGATTAAAATAATTGATAAAACATTTGGTCCTCTGGGAAGATGATTTTGTTTGCTTGAACAAGTTGCTGCAAAGATAACTGTTTACTTTGGTTTCATGGATGCAGCATGGTTTTTTCCATAGAAGTGACTCCACGATAAAGAAAGGGGGAGAGAAGCCACAAAAGCCAAGAAAATCTCAGTCTGAGAGCTCTGGACAAAATGGCCCTTCTGGACCCGTTAGACAGGTCACATATGCGTATTTGTGTTGATTCATACATTTATTATTAGTGTGTCATTTGGATGTCTGCTATCTAACTGTGAACTTAAGGAAGCACAGCATCCTGCAGCAGTTAGATGGTTTGATCTGAATATTTAGTTTTGACTCTTTACCTTTAAAATTGAACCATACATCTCATTCTCTTCAGATCTAGGCGCAAAATTTGAAATTCTACGGTATTTCTACCCCATCCTTTATCTTTGCTTAGTTTTACGTAAATATAAGAAATGTTCTTTAGAAGAAAATAATGGCTATAAAACATGCCTCGGACAATCATTAGTGAACATGACCATCAGAAGTCCTTCCCTTGACAATGGATTGCTTCAGTCCACTTTTGCTTTGATCACTGACGAACATGACCAATGCTTGCTATTGCCTACGTTTTTCAGGTGATAAAAATTGCAGTTATTGTAGGGTTTGGAATATTAGTTCTCCTCACCAGACAAAAAGAAACAAGGTATGCATCACATGTATATTTCTCAATCTTCTCTTCTGTCTTCTTGCCTCATTGGTCTATCTGAAGAAATTCATTCAACAGGAGAAATGACAGAAAATCGAAGGAGTTTTACTTCGCTAGTCCAGATTTCATGGATCAGTTGGCATCTTCAGAAGAAAAATGGAGTCTATTAGCGCCAGAAGGAAATTGATTCGTCGCCTTTTCCCAAGACAAAGCTAAACTTTTGATCCTCCAGTTAGCTTCATAAAGGATATATCTGATTGAATTGCATTGTTGTTGATAGTGATAATCTTGTATTTCTAAATAATGGTCTGTCACTCATTGACATTGATCTAAACATTTATTTTTGTGCATTTAGAATGTATTTTAAATATTCTTTCGCCGTAAATGTAAGACAAGCTGCCATATTGGTTAATAATGAGTACATCAAATCTTTCCTGTAAATGGTTAAGGTCTAGTTTAAAGCAGGCCAGCTTCACCATAAATAAGCAAGATTTTGATTGTTCCTCAATCCTGGCCGCAACTTTTGGTTTTTATCTTGACGATAAAAACCTACCGTGTTTACACTAAAATATCGAATCAATAAATACGTGACACATGTTTAGCGGTTCATTTTCTAAGAGCAAGGTGGAAAAAGGGGAAAAAAATGTAGGTTTTGGATGTTTTTAGGCATGCTAATTTAGTTAGAATCAGTTCCATATATAGGTCTAGTAGCCCATTCAATTCCTAAAGTTTACAAGCACTTTGACTTAATAATTCCAGATGGTATTTGTCCTAATTCACTCAAATTCTCAAAAAATTCAGCAGATCCTACTTCAAAATTTAATGTCGATATAGTTCCCACAATGCATGGCTGTACTTGCCCCATAATATTTTCCTCACAGTCAAATATTCTTTGATTATATGGACATTGTATTTATTTCATCAAAATCATTAATGAAACATTTGGAGCTAATAATTACAAGGGCGTAAAATAGATGATACTGCAATTTATAATACATTTCATGAATTTTTTAAATATTGTGGTAAATACAGTCCAATATTTAGGATGTTTGTCCTTGTACTTTATTTATTATAACTACAAAATATAAACATATTGAAAATTATTTTCACAGAAATTTAAAATGATATTTTTTAGTTTCGGAAGACGAAAGTTGAATTTGGGGATAAGCACATACTCAGAAGCACATAGACAAGTATCATAAGTTCTGCATGTATGACTTTATTATCAAAACTTCAATATATCATATGTGTACTATTTACATAAGCTATTCAGCAATTTAAGTTTTCACTAACATGAGGGGCGTATTTTTCTTCAAAAACAACCTATATGCAATGGAAGATCAATTTTAACTTAGTCAATTATATATGTGGTGACACTAACATCTTGACAACAAACATGTACGGTAGAAGGTCATTTGGTATTAAGTATATAAGTATTCTTCTTGGTAGTATGTAGTGAAAACTGAAAAATATTTTGTTTTTACCATAAAACATAGCAATCAACCTTTTATTTAGTTGATCAACATATTCATTTCTGCTAGCTAAGATAACACTTTAATTTCTATCATGTAATTTGCACAAATTGCGTTTTAATCTAATGATAAAAATATTTTCCTTAGTAAATGCATTACTATTACTATTGGGGTTGATAGTCAAGTGTTCTAGAAGAACCAATATTATCTTTTATTGGATGCTCTTCTTCGATTTCGACACGAAGCAAGAAGTCACTGAATATTGGATCTGTTCTTACTTTTATATTTCTTGTCATTTGAGGTCATAAGTATAATTTTGGCAGACTAGTTTTTACAGTTTATGCTTTGGTCAATTTTGAAACTATTGATCGTACTTGACATAAATTACCTCTCAAACGGTTCATCTATATCCAATATATCTCTAAAACTCTGGACGGTTGTTTCGATAGTTTGACGCTTAACCAAAAGCTCTTCATCCCATATTATCACTTTCGCATTCCTTATAAATTTAGCTCTATTGCTATGCTTTGATTGATTTATGGTGGTTATTTCAGGTATTTGAAGAGACATATCAAATCTAACGTAAGTTGTATGACCTCATAGTAAACTCATTGGTGGTACACCACTCGTTCTTATTGCTAACAATATCATGTCTCTTGATCAGACATGTGCGAGTAATGTATGACATAATATTATTTCGATTATGCTAGAGTCATCTACAAAGGATAATCCCGCTATACCAGAGTCGACTTTTTATAATATAGTCTTGAAAGCTTATTCTTGTTCAGAATTTCGCTTTGATTGTGCTTTCTCAAATACTTGTATGACATTCTTAATATTATACTAATCTTTTAACTTTGTGATCTACTTTTTTTAATCTCTAATACTCTTTTTATGGAATAAATTTATGTACCCTGAGATTTTTTTTAACTTGAAAAATAATTATACTCATATGATGAATTTAAAAAATAATTTAATTGGATTCTCTTGCTAAATAATTAACTAAAAGATTTAATTATTTAATTTTAACATAAAATATAATTTATTTTTTATTGATTTAGATCCTTAATATAATTAGTACATCTCATGTTTGAATATTTAACCTTAATTATAATTTTATTCACCATAAATTTTATTTTCAAAGAGTAAAAAGATCGATCTGACATTCCACTTTTAAATCTTTATGTTTACAAAATCATTAGTGGTATTGGCTCTTACCAACTTTTTTCTTTCTTTTCACACACATTTATATTCTTAAAAAATTTCTTAGTTGTTCTTTAATAATTGAGTATATTTTTCTATATTATACGAAAAATTAATAATAAAAAATATTATTTGAGTTAGGAAAGCAGTTCAAATATAATATAATAATATATTATCGTGAAGATTGTTTTTTCTCAATTTCAACGCTTTATGCAGTCCGTTTAGTATTTTTTTTCTTGGTATTTAATATTATATAGTGGTAATGTATTACCAATATTGAGGATTCTTATGAAACTGATTTTATTAAACCTTCCTACATATTTTTAATAAGAATTCAATAGACAAGATTGTATTAGTTTTAAAATCTTAAATATTAAAAAAAATTAACATAGAAGTTATTGTAGCCCAAAAAAATAAGTTATCACAGCTATGTCCTTTCCCTATGAGTTTTTCTGTTTAATATTTTAGGGCTATTTTAGTCTATCAATATTATATTCGTGCTTTTATAATAATATAGGCTTTCCTGTTTCTAAATGGATTTGGACAATATAATACATTTTCAAATTAAATTAGTAATAGAATTTTTTTAAGATGTATATCCTAAAAGTAATAGGATTCCATGGCTAAAAATATATCCATATTCCGAAAGTAATTATACTAATAGAAAATCTAACATGTTCCTAAAAATATTATGTTTACATGCTAACATGGAGTATTATATATCTATTTTCGAAAATAATTATACTAATAGGATTCCTAAAGGTAATCATGTAAGATTCCTAACGTGTAGTATTATGTTCTAAAACTAATAGGATTACAAGGCTAATATCTAGAATTTTGATTATGTCCTTTTATTGTGAGTTATTACGCTTAATATTAAAAGGTTATTTTTATAATTTAATATTTTATTCATGATTTATAATAATAAATAAATATAGATAGATAGATAGATAGATATAGATAGACAGATATAAATATAGATTATTTTTTATCTTTTTAATCCCTTCATTTCCTTTCTTTTCATATTCATCTAGACAACGTTAGTAAGTCGGTCCATGCGAAAGGAGCCAAAACAGCCCAAAAACCCGACCAAATTCGCATTTGTAAGCCCAATTCTCAGACCCGAAGAAAAAGGGGAAAACAAATACAAAAACCCTAGTTCTAAAACCCTTGCAGTGGAGTGTCACTGTCTGGTTCGCATTACCTTCTCCCTCTTTGTTGTTGCATCTGTTTCTCAGCGTAATCAAAGATGGTTCGAAGCTTAAAGAATCCTAAAAAAGCTAAAAGGAAGAACAAGGTGCGATTTTTATCTCAAAAAATTTGTATTCATATTTTGCAATCAATTTTGATGAAAGAAAAATCTGAACATTAAATAAATCAGGGCGGAAAGAAAGGAGAAGGATCGTCGAATGAAGTACCGTCGTTGCCAGCAAAGGTATGGCAACCAGGGGTAGACAAATTGGAGGAAGGTGAAGAGCTTCAGTGTGACCCTTCTGCTTACAACTCTCTTCATGCTTTCCATATTGGGTGGCCATGCTTGAGGTAATAAATAAATAATTGAATTGTTGATATTAGTTATGTTAATATATCTTGCAAGAATGTGATATATTCTTGCATTTTATTGTGTTTTTGAATGAGGCAGTTTTGATGTGTTGCGTGACTCGCTGGGTTTGGTGCGAACTGAGTTTCCACATACTGTATATTGTGTAGCAGGAACACAAGTAAGCTCTTTTTTATTGCTTGAGTTGTTGTTGGATAGAAATATCATGAATGCTGATTTATTTCTAGCCAAGAGCAGCTCTGGCATTTAGCTTTTCTTATAATACGAGGAGGAGGATCATTTCTATGCATTGAAGAAACTTGTTTTTTTTTGTATAAGCAAAAGTAATTACTAACTTTTTGTACATTGTAGAAATTCCTTTTGTTTTATTTACTGTCCTCCCATTCATTTTTCGGATTTTTTTGTAACGTAGCTATACTTAATTATACAACAATATTTTTAATAAAACTTTGCGCATGTAACAACAAATACTCCCTCCGGTCCACAATAAGTGACCAATTTTCCTTTTTACTTTGGTCCAAAATAAGTGTCCATTTATATAATCAAGAAAAAATTCAATTTATTTTTCCAAAATTAACCGTATGTACGTATCCCTAAAAAGTCTTTTACTCCTAACATTAACTATGCTGCAACATTTAATAGGTTAGTTTAGTCACACTAACTATTTTTGTCTAGAATTTTGTATTTCCTTAATGGGTGTGCCCAAGGCAAATTGGACACTTATTGTGGACCGGAGGGAGTATCAAACCAACCTTGGGAGAACACAGAAGAATTATACGACATATTTGCTTACTAATGTCAGCCTTATAAAGAAAACATAATTGTTTCCTAATGTCACTGTTTCTCCTGTGTGTAGTATAGAATTCCTTTTTCTATTAGTAGGGAAAATGGAAGTGGAAACCCAAATGTTGCTCTCACCATTTGAGTTAGAGTAGATTTAAGCTGAAACATGTTCTTCTCACTCTTACAGGCAGAGAAAAGTTCTTGGAACTCGATTGGAATTTTTAAGTTATCTAATATATCTGGAAAAAGGCGGGACTTGGTGCCAAACAAGACAGGTGATGAGAGTGATATGGACAGCGATAGTAGTGACAGTGATGAAGAAGAAGAGGAAGCTGGATCAGGGACACCTGTTCTACAGGTACTTCTATTTCTTAACATCATCTATATAGTTAGTATGACAGTGTATACGTCACATTTTCTTGCTAAAACTTCTTTTCTTAAAAATCTGCAGCTACGCAAGGTGTTTCACGAAGGATGTGTTAATCGCATCCGTGCTATGACGCAAAACCCTCATATAGTTGCTTCTTGGGGTGATACTGGTCATGTTCAGGTTAGACTCTTCCCAATAAAAATTCAATAATTGAATTTGCAAGTCGATAATTTAATTCTTTAAGTTGTTTTGACTTTTGAAAGTATTTATGATGTTTTTAACTGTTTGGCATCACTCTCCATGGTGCAAACACATGAATACATTTATAGAAAACTAGAGAAAATGTGACAGTACAATCTTAAACCTCAAAATGGTATATTTCCATATTTGATCATTCTGCTGGGTTATATAGTTCTCTGTCAGAGATCTGGAAGAATATATCCAGACCCTAGTATGATTTCTCCTCTCTTATATTAGGTTAATGGACTGGCAGGTTTGGGATTTTAGCTCTCATTTAAATGCTTTGGCAGAATCAGAGAGTGACCTTAGCCACGGGGCTTCTGCAGTCTCTAATCAATCACCCTTAGTTAAGTTTGGCGGACATAAAGATGAAGGCTATGCTATAGATTGGAGTCCTCTTGTTCCAGGAAGGCTCGTGTCAGGTATGGCATAAATAATCCTATCATCTTTGCACATAATTATTAATTATGTTCTGTGATGATATGCCATGGTCATAAATTAATCTAATATTTGATGTTGTTACTTGTCTCCTCAGGGGACTGCAAGAATTGTATCCATTTATGGGAACCAACATCTGGTACAACATGGAATATTGATGCTAATCCTTTTGTTGGACACAGTGCAAGTGTTGAAGATCTTCAGGTGCTCATATAGGGCTTGCATCTACTTACCTCACCTTCAGTTAGGGGAAACTTTTGCAATTTGGACAATCTTATTACGTTTACTAAATTCTAAAGCATGTTTTCCAACTTCCTCTGATGCAGTGGAGCCCTACAGAACCTTCTGTATTTGCCTCTTGCTCAGTTGATGGAAGTATTGGCATATGGGACATCCGTGTGGGTAAATCTCCTGCTACAACTATAAAGGCACATAAGGCAGATGTCAATGTTATATCATGGAACAGGTATTTGACTTTTCTGTTGTGCTACTTTGTACATCTATAGTTATGGTTAATTGGTTGTATAGTCATGTGATTGCTTTTTCACCAGGTTGGCTAGCTGTATGCTTGCATCTGGAAGTGATGATGGGACATTTTCTATTCGAGATCTTAGATTGCTCAAGGTATTCTACTAGTAGTCCTTAAATTCGTGGCAGTTGGCACCAATGGTATTTATATGTATGATTATCTAATACTCTCTAAATTCTGATTATCCGATTAAATATTTAACTACTTTGGGTGGGGGTGGGGATGGGCTGCTACTTCCAACCTAGTAGCTGAGCCTTCATCGTGGAAGAACCTGTGGTTTAAGAAGGAGAAAGGAGAGTATAGGTGGTCTCATGTCAATTTGCTAATACAAGTTAAAGAATGAATGCTTATTCTCTTGTTCGCTTTGACAGGAAGGAGATGCCGTCGTGGCACACTTTGAATATCACAAACATCCCATCACTTCTGTCGAATGGAGTCCCCATGAACCCTCAACTGTGGCTGTTTCATCATCAGACAATCAGCTGACGTAAGAAAACCTACTGACACAACTCTAATGAGAACGTGGAACAGTTCTCTCTCTCTCTCTCCCCCCCTCTCTCTCTCCCCCCACATTTGTTTCTTAATAAGTTTGGATGTTTCTCAATGGATGTAATCTTTGTTTCCTTTCTCTATTTATCAGTATCTGGGACCTTTCTTTAGAGAGAGATGAGGAAGAGGAGTCTGAATTCAAAGCTAAAATGAAAGAGGAAGTCAATGCCCCAACAGATTTGCCCCCACAACTTCTCTTCGTTCATCAGGTTGTTATATCTATATATCTGTCTGATGAGAGCAAAATTTATCTGCTTTATGTTTATTCTTATGACATATCTCTTGCACTGTTAACAGGGTCAGAAAGATTTGAAAGAACTTCACTGGCATTCTCAGATCCCAGGAACGGTTATATCCACTGCAGCAGATGGATTTAACATACTAATGCCATCAAACATCGAAAACGCGCTTCCTGCAAATGATGCTTGATAGTTCATATTTCTGAAGTGCCTACTCTGTGTGATGGCATTTGTTCTTTTGCTTTTGTAATATATACTGTGACTGAGTTTCAGCAATTTCGTCCCAGAATCTATTTATGGATCTTGAACTATAGCAATACATGTAAACGAATACATTGCATGGCTGAGATGTGAGCCTTTCATTTTTGTTTCCTAGTTCGCGCTTTGCCCTGTCCTCCAGCTTCTCGAAATTTTGAACCTCACCATGTTACAAGAGCTCTAGAAATATTGAAAGAATATATAAGTAGGGATGTCGCAGTGATGGTGTGCCAGATCTATAACAGATGCTATATTTTGCTAAGAATCTCCACTATGTTCATTTACTTATAGAAAGCACATGAAGATTTAACGAAAAAAGTCTTTGGTGGGTATTTGAGAAAAAAGATGTTCTTTGAAAATATAAAAAATCTGTACAAGGAGGCTGTCACAAGGATAGGAGATACATATGAGATTTTCATATTAGATGGTTTACAATAGGGATTAGACATTTTAGGCTTGTACTTATTTACGCTGGGTCAATCGATTTTTTATGTCTTTATAAATTTGTTTTTAGTTTTATGATCCTACCTTTTAATTTACGCATGAGAGATTTGCTTTTACACGTAAGAGATGTCTTTTACACATAAGAGATTTAAAAAGGTATTTTTTTTTAAATTCAAAATTGTAAAAGAACATGATGTACAAATAAACGTTTACACTAATTGTGGATGATGTAATCATGTATAAAAGAACAGGTTTTATGGCATGTTATTTGCGAGTAAAATTGTGTTGAATAGAATTAGATCAGATCAAACTGGTGTTTAAAGTTATTCTTCGATATATCCAATAAAGTGAGGGCTCTATAACCATATTGAGACTGGCAATGTTTTATTGTAATGAATGTGGACCTCTAAAAACAATATATCATCTTCGTAGAAATTGGATATTGAAATGATCATCAAAATTGGACAAGCTTAAAAATGTGCACATCTGCAGAAGGTACAAACAGTGGCGGATCTAGGATTTTAAGGTCGTGGGTGCTCACTCTCTGGCCATATAAAAAAATTGATTCATGCAAGAATCGATCCTAACTACTTCATATTTGTGCACTCTATTCTCACCTCTTAACCAAAACACCCAAAAGACTTTGTTTAATTGGTGCTTACTAGTTCTTTATAGCAATATTCCTTATATTTTCTATATAATTATACAGAGTTTGCGTCGGAATTAATGGGTGCTTTAGCACCCGACATGGTCAACGTAGATCCGCCCTTGGGTACAAGTAGCACGCTTCGAAACTAAAATGAAAAAAGGTCACTGAACTTTTTGGCTGAAGTTGGAGTCATTGCAGCGTAGTATACTCTGGCACGTTAAGTATAATAAGCAATATCTCAGATTTCTTAAATCAATTCTACAGCCACCATTTAACATTGTTATCAAAACAAATAAAACTGCAAAATTGTGTTACATCGATTCTGCCGATCAGGGTTCAGCATCAATCAGGTAGAAGCAGTCCCCACAATAATCATACTTGTGTTACAGCATCATGCGACTGGAGCTAGCAGTCATCCTCATCATAACCGAGGGGAACCAAGCTTCAGCCACCATTACCGTGATTGGGAATCTGTCATTCCATAACGAATATAGTTGTAGAGATACAGTTGGCACAGCCTCGTTGTTATGAGTTGGCTGATTTGCCTGTTAATTTGGGGAAAGGATCCTGCTTGCTTAAAACTACAACTTTGCTCTTGTGGGCAAAGTAACCTTTGACAAGGTTCTTATATATCAAGATGGACATGATGCACTCCACCTGCAACAAAGCACATAAAGCTCCAGTTATGTAAGTAAAGGAAAAAGCCCCCCCTTTTTTTTTTTTTTTTTTGTGTGTGTGTGTGTGTGTAAAGGAAGAGCGCCAATTGAAAAAGGAAGATGAAATCTTAACCAACCAGTCTATAAGAGCCAAATAGTTTACCTCATCAACATCCATATCAATTTCAAGCCATTTTAGAGCTCTAACAATTAAGTCTAACTTGATTTGGTGAGCTTTATTCTGATCTTTCTGCTTCTGGATGATATAGCTGTATGACCATTAATACAGTGATTTTAATACCTAAGTACAATTAGAAAGAAACAATAAAAAGAAAAGTATGACACTTACATCTTCTTTAGTAACCTCTGGTAAACTTGGAGCTCTAGCTTTTCAAGGACAAGATAAACACCAGACCTTAAGAATCTGGTAATGGGAGAGGTGCTATTAGGAGATGCAAATATAATGCCTCACATCTAATAAGGAAAGTAAACATACTGGTCTTCATGCTCCTGCAGAGCACGTCGAAGAAGTTGTAGATCCCCCCTTCTAAGAGCAAGCACAATGTTGTTGTACTGTAAAAATAATATAAAAGAAAAAATGAGAGTCAGATCACAAAGCATGAAACCATTGTTTTCTACATCTACTCATCATAAAGTAAACAATCACGCATTCTGATTCATAAGAAGTGCGCCTCCTTGCATTTAAACACTAGAAAGCTACATGGTATTTCCCATGATAGCCATCATTTTATCAAGCAGAACTACTGCTTTGTCATCATCGAGAGACAACGAAAGATCTACCAAGCTCAACTAAATAAACTGGTTCACTAACTCCTCCTAGTAGAAGTAACTTTGAATACATGGATCTTCTACATTGGACAAACTTCTCAGAATTTGCCCTCTTCAGATGAAGTCAGAATTTTTTTTTTTGGATACGTAACACAGTTTTCAAAAAATTCATAAAAAAGAAAGGAGGTTGAGGGTGCAACTAACTTCACATATGGGACGGATCTGTTGAGGTACTAGCTTTAGAACACAGTTTCCAAAAAATTCATAAAAAAGAAAGGAGGTTAAGGGTGCAATGAACTTCACATATGGACCAGACTTCTTTTAAAAATAAGTCGAATAGGGCAAAAGAATAATTTGTTTTAATAGAAGAAAGAGGACTTTGGTGCTTCTCATGACTCATGGAGCAGTGTTGAGGTCTTTCTGGACCACAAACAGAGTTGATATAAGTTAATTATAGTAGAATATCAACAGTTTTTTAACTTTCCAGGAAAGACCTCCAAATAAAAGATCATGGCATGGAGTACATTTTTCCATGCCAAAAAACGAAGGAATAACGAGCAAGAGAATAAATACTAAAGACGATAGACGATTATGCCAATAAAGGATAGACAAAAAGCTAAAAACAATTTTCTATTGGCCAATAGTTGGTACATCACACAACAGACACTTTCTTCCTAGAAACCATTCAACTAAGAGTATCAATTTTGTTGATGCAATCTGAGTGTACATTTTTTATTAAAGGGGAAACGTTACTGAAGTAAAAAAACTGATACTTATTTATATTTCGACTCTGAAATTTGTGAACAGTTGAAGCTACAATTTATAGAATCTTGTCAAATATGTCATAATATCATTAAAGAGAAGAAGTTCAACACAAAAACTGAATCGAGGAAGAATCACCATTAACATGTTTTCCATGGGAAATGAAATCACAATCTTGCTGGGCTTAATAAGGAACTTATAGGATTGAATACCAATATATATTCTCAACTAATCTTGAACAGCACTTAATACATATATCTGGGAAGTTCATTTTATAGTAATGCCGCTATAGCAAGCTAGTACACAGTACCTAGACCTGACTAGATAGGTCTTAACTGCTAGCAAAATGCCTAATCCCATAGTAGTTGACTAATAGGCTAATCCAAGCTATTAAAAGTCAGTAGCAGTTTTTCCGTTGATATAAGTAAATGGTACTTCTTACTTATCCAAAATAAAAGGTACATTGTACTTTTTCTTTGCATTATTACAAGTTTAAGAACTAAAGAATATTATAAAAAGAATAAAATGACGAATGAGGTTGGCTTGAGCCTTGAGGTGTTAAGAGCATAGGGTAACTAAGGAAGCAAGATAATAAAAACGAGGCGATGAGGAAATGATGATAATATAAACCTTTAGAAAAAAAGAATGTAGCTCCGCTAAGCTACACTCAGCAACTTGAATGAATTTTTTTTATCAGTAAGTTCAGCACCTTGAATGAATTAGCTTCAAAGTTAAGAGTCTGAAAGTTAAAAGAAGAGACAGTTAAGATGCCCAACACTTAAGGTTATTCGACAGCAAACCCTTCCAAGAAATCCTTGGGGAGTCTGCTAATTTTGAAAAAATTGCAACCATTACAGAAGAAGAAAAGGAGGGGTTGGAGGCATCTTTCAATGAGGAGGAGGTTCTTGCAGCTATTAACTCTAGTGCTCCTGACAAAGCACCAGGGCTCGATGGGTACACAATGGCTTTCTACCAGCACTCATGGGAGTTCATTAAACATGACATACTAGCAGCTATGAGTTACTATCACCAGCATTGTTGGATGGTTAGGTCATGTAATGCATCATTCATTGCACTCATTCCTAAAAAGAAAGGGGGAATGGAGCTAAGGGACTATAGGCCAATTAGTCTAATTGGCATTGTGTACAAGATCATAGCTAAAGTCCTAGCCGAAAGGTTGAAGAAAGTAATGGTAAAATTGGTCTCAAATCAACAGAATGCATTCATACAAGGAAGGCAGATTACATATGCTTCACTGGTAGCAAACAAGGTCCTTGATTGGCAGTTAAAGCAATGGGATGCCAGGGATTCTATGTAAGCTGGACATAGAAAAAGCCTTTGATCAACTTAACTGGTCCTACCTCATTTCTATTCTCAGGCAAATGGGATTTGGGGAAAGACGGTTAAAATGGATCAAGTTCAATATCTCCACTGTGAAGTACTCCATTCTAATCGACAGGAGCCCAGTTGGTTGTTTCTCTCCACAGAGGGGATTGAGACAGGGAGACTCACTTTCACCATTCTTATTCATATTAGCAATGGAAGGACTCAGCAGGATGTTGGATAAAGCTAAGCAGCTGCAATGGTTGAAAGGTTTTAATGTTGGAAGAGGAAGCACATTCAATATTTCTCATCTGCTCTATGCAGATGACACTTTGATTTTCTGTGAGGCAGACAGAAGTCAAGTGCTCTATCTAAATCTAACCCTTCGTATATTTGAAGCTATTTCAGGTCTTCACATTAACATGCTCAAAAGTGTAATCAACCCTATTAATGAGGTGCATAATTGTAATGCCCCAATATTTTAAGTGAGGATATATTGCACATTTAGAAAATAATTTAAGTCCCAAAAAAAAAAAAGACGAAAAAATAAAGGAATCCTAAACAAAATAAAAACAAATAAAAGTAGTAAACCTAGTTAAACTAAAATACAGAGACCAAATCCCATTAGGAACATATTTGGCAAAAAAAAAAAATTGAAAAGGGTAAAAGGAAAAAAAAAAAAAAAGAAAAAAAGAAGAGAGGACAAAGAAGCTTGGCTTCTGGAAAACGAAAACATAAAAAGAAACAGAGAAAGAAAGAAGAGGAAAGGGAAGAAGAAAAGAGAAAAAAAAAAAAACGACAAAGAAAGGAGAAAAGAAAGAAACAAAGTTCTGTTTTCTCAATCTTGTTCGCCGCAAGTCCGCCACTGCTTCGGTAAATCTTGAGAGTTGATTTCACAAGAATTTTGTAATCAAAAGTGGGTTTACTCTGTTCTAGCAAAGGGATTTACAGAGAAGGGGAACAAGCTAGGTAAGTAAATTCTAAGAACTTTTCCATGGTAATCTGATTCCTTTACTTAATACTTAGAACACTATTAGCTATTACTTCGTTAACTAAGGGAAGAAACAACAAAATTCAAGTTACTTTTAATCTAGTACAGACAATGGAATTTCATATACATGATTCTTATAGGGCTGAGCAGATATAATTTTGGAATTGGATTAAAAATTTGAAAGATAAAGTTAAAGGGAATTGAGAGAAATTCATGAGACCTTTTCGTGAATTAATTGGGTATATCATATGAATAGGTTGTATTTAATAGAGTTTGAAGTATTCTAAATTACCAGTAGCATGAGTAAGTATAAATTGACGAATTAAAAGTCAAACATGAAACCCAAGGGTTTGATATTCTAAATTAGCTATGAATTAGCCTAAACAAAGAAATTAACATGAGATCGATATTATGTAATTATAGATTGATTGGAGGAAGTTGTACGAATTGCTCGAGGTGAAGCATTTGGTATTTCGGCACGAGTACTGTGAGTAGTAATCTTACCGCAACTTTTGTTTTCATAACCTGCATGGTTTATACATGATTTTGAAAATAATACTTGTTACCGAATATTTGAAATTTGCATGTGGGACAAGTCCTTTACTTGATATGGTACTAAACAGCTTACTTGAGATGTTTACAATTATTTGAAACGCTTCCACTGTTACTAGACATGTTTTACTGTTATTTGAGATGTGATTACTGTTACCGAAATAGCATTATATGATTTGATAAGAACTGAAATGTCCTATATTATTTTAAAATAGTTTCTACGAGTATATATGGATTACAGATACAAGTATAAATGGGAGTAGACATTGAAGGATCCCGTAGCTAACGGCGGGTTCGTTAGACCTGGTGCACCTTGTATTTACAGATTACCGATTACAGTTATAGCCCTCGCTAGTGGGAAGGTAGAACTAGCATACCGTTACCGATTTCCCTCGAGTAGGGACTACCGTTATATATGACTTCTGGAAAGAAGTCCACAGTTATACCGATTACATGATCCGTTCATTGAAACCTCCCAAAAATGTGAATACTGATATTTTACAATTGTTACCGAGCTTATTACTGAATTGTTTATTATATTTTACTACAAGAAAAGCGTGATGAGATTAGAAATTATTTATTATTTCTGAAAGAGCATTTTTATGTGATTTTCTCTTTGAGATACTAGCATGTTTTCTGACTTGTCCCCAAATAAAAACGGTTGTGGTTAAGTATTATTATTCACTGAGCTAGCGACTCATTCCCCGCTAATTATTTTTACAGAGACAGCAGTTGACGCAGGCGAGGATCTCGTTAATTAGAGCGCACAGGTTGATATTTCTCGGTGAGCCTCGCACTTGTTCGCGTGGGCAGAGATTTTACTTATTGTTATGGTCTTTTCGTTGAACTCTTAGAGTCGCTCCATGGTCATTATTGTAGTCATGCGTATTCTTTCGTAATTATAGTCTTATGTTGAGTATCGTTCTCATTTATCAAAGTTGGAGATAAATTAGTATTTATAGTGGTTAGTTGGTGGTTTAATTATGGTGGAGACTTGTATTGGTTAATTAACAAGTTGTCAACTGTTCCGTATTTAGGATGTTTGGTTGTTAATTTGAGACAGGAAAGTTTTTTTTGGGATGGTCCAAAAACAGGGGAAACTCTATCCGATTTTCTGTAAAATTTCGGATGAGGCTTACTTGGGAGCACTTGCTCCTAAGCGCCGGTCACAATCCTAAATTGGGTCGTGACAATAATTTAGAAGAGTTGGCTGCAATTTTAGGCTGGATGTTTACCAACTACTTAACTGGGACTTCCACTAGGGACAAAGTTCAGGTCAGAAGCGATATGGAGTGGGGTCATTGAGAAATTTGAAAAGAAACTTGCTTCTTGGCAGCTGCAGTATTTGTCTATGGGTGGGAGACTAACTCTAATCAGTAGTGTCCTAGACATCCCAACCTACCAGATGTCACTCTTTCCAATGCCTAGTAAGGTCCTGAAGCAACTTGACAAGATCAGAAGGAACTTTCTATGGGAAGGGACTAAAGACGGTCACAAGTTTCACCTGGTAAAGTGGTCTAATGTTATCTTACCAAAGCACCAAGGTGGACTAGGGGTCAGGGACTTAGCTTTGCACAACAAATGCTTATTGATGAAATGGCTTTGGAGATATACACAAGAGGAGCAGAGCCTATGGAAGAAAGTTGTCAATGCCAAGCATGGAACCCAAAGCCACTGGAGCACCAAGCTATCTAGAGCACCACATGGAGTTGGAGTTTGGAAGAGCATCTGCAAACTCTGGGAGGAGTTCTCACAAAACCAGCACTTCGCAGTTGGAGTTGGAGAACAAATAATATTCTGGAAGAACAAATGGCTAGGCAACAGGCCCCTAAGGAATGACTACCCTGCTCTCTTTCAAATGGTTAGTGATCCAGACTCAACAGTTCATCAGTGTAGAGAAGGCAACTCATGGAACATAACATTTAGAAGGAACTTGCAAGATTGGGAATATGAGGATCTGCTCAGACTTCTTTCCTCACTCAACTATTTCTCAAGCAACACTCTAGTACCTGACCAGTTCAAATGGGGTAGCGCAGATGCAGGAAAGTACTCATTCAAAGCAGCCTACAAGTTAGCAGGAACTCACAATGTAATAACTAACCATTGGCCTTGGAAGTTAATATGGAAAATCAAGTTGCCACCCAAAGTCATCTGCTTCAACTGGACTGCACTTTATGAGGCTCGTCTGACACAAGACAACTTAGCCAAGAGGAATTTTCAGATTGCGTATAGATGCTACATGTGCCAGAGGGAGGCAAAAACTCACAACCATCTTTTTCTTCAATGCCCTGTTGCAACAGATTTATGGAGTATGTTTATATCACTCTTTGGACTTAGATGGGTCATCCCACATAATATCAGGGATGCTTTTGAGTCTTGGAATTACTGGAAAGTTGATAGCACCATCAGGAAAGTATGGAAGATGATACCTGCAGCTATTTTTTGGAGCATTTGGAATGAGAGAAACAGCAGGTGTTTTGATGGAGTATCAACTTCTCCCACAAACTCAAGGCTAGATGCTTCATATATTTGTATAGCTGGGCTTATCTATCCCCTATAGACTCCCCTGATAGTCTTTTGAATTTAGTTAGCTCCCTAGTATCAGTATAAACATTTGTAAGGAGCTAACAATTGCTACACTCTTTTGTAATTTATGCATCTCCTTGAAGCCAGTAATGAAACCAATTACTTCATCAGAAAAAAGAAATCCTTGGGGAGTATGAAACTTCAATATTTCTAGGTTCCATTTCAGCAGCATAAGAATCTCAGTGAAGTTCAACCAAAAAGAAGAGATCAGCAGCTATACCTCCCTATATTTTTCAACCAGCTATTGTGAAGTAAAGCAACACTATTAGACTAATCCAAAATAATCTTAATATTTCAAGCTGAATGAATTAGAAGACATGCAATACCTCAGTCAAATTGTACTTCTCCAAAAGTGAAGTTTTAGGTAAGATGCCGATTGAGAGCTTCACAGGTATCAGATATTTTAGAATCATCCTGTAAGAAATGCATAATCAATGAGATGAACCAAATGCTGTCAGTAGTAGTGCCTTGTTTGGTGCTTGAAATAAAAACTGACTCCTGGAATTTATATTCAGCATTTATTGCTGAAAATTGATACTTGTCGCAGGATATTCATTCTAATTCTTTATAACCACTATTTCCTTTCATGAGTGAAACATTATAATCCTGAATATAGCAGGAACCTATACAGACCTTATATTTCTTACTTTCCGAGGATTGCAATGGCTTAGAGCGTATGATAACTTATGATCAGCAGCAGAAAAATTTTCATTGTAGACTTCCAACCGCCCAGTATAATACATGTAAGTAACCTTATCCCTAAGAGGAAATTCCTCAAAATCGAAAATGCGGGCAGTTTCGATGCTTCTAGTAACACTTTTACACAGGTGAACTGTTCCGAGCTTGAAGTAAATTTTGAACAGCTGGCAAGTCACATATAAAGCTCCAACACGTTTCGATCCTTTTCCAGCAAGGACTCCGAATACTTTCATGAGAAATGAGCCGGCACCTTTCAGCTTTTCAGGTGTTTTCCCATTAGAAGCCAACTCTCTATCTGCCTATACATTCAAAAGCATACATCAGTTAACTTCAACAAACCTTCTCATTTTCTAAATATAACAAGAGAGCTCTTACCCTTTCAGCTAGAATTCTAGTTTCATAGGCGATGACGTAAAGTGCTTCCAACGCCCAAGCTGATTCCCAGTTGCGGAACTCCTGAGTAAATGCACTGCAATCTCCACAAATCAATGTTTGCCCCGAGGTAGGGGGGCAAGGGGTAGAGGGAGAAGAAAGAAAAAGGATAGAGGTGAAGCTTAACTCACTTGGCAGCTTTTTCAAAAGCCTGGTAAGATTCAACCAAGTTTCTGAGACGATAACTTTGTAAAGCACGAAATAGAGGGAGTAGAATATCTGCATACTGAGAGTATCTATCAGCTTGTCTGATTACTCTGCTAGCATCCTGTTTTAGACACGCGATGCACCAAAATAACCCAAAATTAAAGATCAAATTTTATAATGGGGGTTTTGCTATCTACAAGAAGCATTCATTCACATACCAGATTGCATCTCAAAAGATATTCAACTATGTTATTAGTAGCCATCGCCTCACATAAAAAAAGAGCCATAAGAAACCCAATGTGAAATTTAGATTTAGCCTACTAGGAAATATCAGTTGAAAAGTAATAAGATGCACACTACAACTTCATCCAGAGAATTTCATTTACCCAGAAAAGGGAATCATCAATCCGATTAAAAGCCCAAAGTTATAAAGGAAAACTATCAGGCTATTTAGTTCATACAAGTAGAAGACTTTAAGTACATACGTGAATTCAATGTCTACACAATAACCCCACAATAAAAACGGACTTTTGAGCTTTGCCTAGGTATTGAATGCGCAAAAGTGAATTTTTTTAAGAAATCTCGAAAGACAGATAGTTCAATGAAGGTCCAAAATTTAAAGTGCGGAGGAAGAGAAAAGTGACCTGGAAAGTGATGAGGGCATCGGAGACGGCAACAAGGAAAGATGGGCTAGAGGAGATAGAGAAGATAAGGGAGAGAGACTTGGCGTCTTGGGACGAAACGGCGTCGGAGAAGCGGTTTAAGAAGTCTGTGATTCTTCTATGAGCTTCCCCCATACTTATATACGCCATTTTTGTCCTTCTCTTTCTTCTTCAGCTATCAGATTCCAGTTTTTGGTGATCGTTTGAGCTTTGATTTGCTCGGCAATGGCCGCGTGAGCAGACACCAAAAGGGGTAGTCAACTTCTCTGAACAAGAATGAGAGTTGCAACGACGCCGTTTGTCTTGTGCACCTTGAACCAAAAAAACCTGTGCTACTTTGGTGGGACCCAGAACATTATATTAATCTTTTAATTTTTTCAACAGAATTTTAAATATTTAGCTATTACCTTCAGAGTATAATCCTTATAATAATGATATTATACATTAATTAAGCATATATTAGATTTCCCTAAGGTAACTTATGATGTTCAAAGCCTATAATTTGGACCATGTACAAAGTTACTAATCTCAACAGTTATTATGTCATGGGCGGCTTTCCAGCCATGCCCCATGAATCCTTGGACGCGTTCCTTGGCGTCCTGGCAAGCCTCCCAACGCCTAGCGCCACGGTCGGCCCCGTGGTCTTGGCAGCTCCAAGTGACAAGCGCGCAAGCGCCTCTGTCGCCCCACAGACAGCCAGCGCCAACGCTAGTGCCCAGCCACAGGCAGATGCCCACCGCGTAGCTTTTGTAATAGCCTTTCATTTATATAAGCAAGCTCTTTTCTCAATTTTCTCTACAGCTCTCAATTCTCTCGTTGCTCACGATATTAGTTTTCCCGTACGGCACTGACAATCTAGTCTAGCGTACGGAGGGGACCTCAGTTGGCGGACAACAATCGGACTAATATCGATTACTTAGCCTTACGTTGCACTTTTAAAGAACCTTAGAAAGGCACCGCGTAACAATTATCTTGTTTTCATTATATATTACATGTTGTTCTTCTACGAGTCTCCGTTAGTATTCATAGCATACGAAGGTATATAAGTCTTCGAAATTAAAAAGAAGATAATATCAAAAGTGATTAAAGGTTTATTATATTTATAAAACAGTTATAACACCAACATGAGTAACAAAGACGACAATGTTAATATGAATATGTGATCATACAAAGTTAGATAAGATAAAAAATTATCATATTTGACAAAATGTAAAAGTAGCACGCATAAAGGATAATTGAAAGAAAGTTACTTGAAATGATTTGTCCATATCGAATTTGAACCTCGATGAATTGGACCATAAGTATGGTTGAATATTTAAGGTACGCAGTTAAAACTAAAATCAAATAGAAGATTCAGACAATTTTTTAAAATTTTTACAAATTTAATCGAAATAAAATACAATGGAAGCAAAAAATTTATAAAAACGTACCAACTAGTTTGGATATGACGATATGCTTAATAGTTATTGAGATTTTTTAGTATCAAAGATCTCAAGTTATTGAATATTATGTAACATGAATCCAAATGAATATCAAGGGTTATGCTAATTTCAACTAGCATGAAATTATCTATTGGTCCCATTGTTGACAAATTATATATATATATATTGCGTTAATTTTGTATGGGGTCGAATTCGATCGCTTGCATAGGAAGTACCGGCTTTGGATTTTGACGACCAGCGTCGATTAAAATCGCAATCCGATAAGCCGAGACCGGGACATCGAGAAGAGAATCTGAGACCGGATGTCATCGGAACGAAGCTCGAAGCTAAGGCGTTCGAGATGAGATCGTCGAGGCCGATCGGGATAAAACATCCTATGGTAAAATTAACAGATTTGCGTAACTGAAGGACCGGAAATCTCGTGATATGTAAATATCTCGGCGGAAATCGTGGCTCAAATCAGTAAAGACGTTGAATCCATTAATTTTAGGGATATCCTACCTTGTAAATAAGATTTTACCTTATATAGAGTTCTTTTCTCTTCCTATATAAACTGGCAACCCTATTGTAAATGCACACACAATCTACGATCAATATACAAAAGCTATAGTCTATTTCACTCACTTGTCTGCTTCATATTTTATTTTCAAAGGATTCTAACGCAGAAAGGCTACTCAATATTGGTGGTTTGCTCTTTTCCTTGTTCACTAAATTTAGTGTCCATTTTCGTTTATTCTTTAACTGTATTAAATCAGGTTGCATATCCTTAAAACCACATATAAATTTAATTGTTACTCGTAATCAAGGGTAAACAAATCTTAATCGCCAAAAGACACATTTCTTTTTCTTATTCAAACTGAGTTTCACTAATATTACTACTAGCTTTAGTGTATAAAATATATACAAGAAAAATAAATTGTTGCATACGTTGAAACAATATTTTTTTAACATACAAAAATGATGAATTTAGTTGTATTAGTTATATAATATTTGTAAATATAATATAAATAAGATATAAATATGTCATGTTGTTGTATTTCGTCTAACATCTCTTTAGAATACAAGTAATACAAATTTCGACTCTCAATTAGACCAGTGACAATATTATAATCGCTCACAATTTGTCAAAATGGTTAATATTATAAACTTTAACCACTGGATATAATTATTTTACCTGATTGTTTATCCGAAAGGAGCGTCACTACATCCCCAAATATATATTTCTTGAAATTATAATCGACTAAATAATGCAATTTTTCATAAAACTCCAGTCGCTTAATCAGGCCAGTTTTCAGGAGTATGTTCTTTAAACAAAATTTCTTAGATCTTCATCAAATGATATTAACTAAATAAATAGTATTTTTGTTAAAATGTCAAAAGCTAAAAAAATTAAGTAATAACTTAAATTTCTGAAAAGGAGATATAGTACATTCCTAAGATCAACCTACAAGGAAATAATAATAATTTTTTATTACTTATCAAATAATGAATACAAAAAAATAA
The DNA here is from genome assembly GCA_002018475.1 of Nicotiana obtusifolia. NCBI lineage: Eukaryota > Viridiplantae > Streptophyta > Magnoliopsida > Solanales > Solanaceae > Nicotiana > Nicotiana obtusifolia. The sequence goes on along the minus strand of MCJB01033233.1, from coordinate 111,461 downwards.
TGAAGTTTTAAAATTAATGATAACTTTTCATAATTAATTCATCATTACGATTCTAACACAAATATTTAATGTAGAAAAATGAAGGTAAGTTACTTTTTATAACAAAAGTGATTATAAATTTAAAAACTTGCTCAACATAAAAAATACGTGATGTATGGTAGAGAATTATATATTAAGAGATTGAATTTTCTAATTTAGAGGAATATTTAGTAAACAATATTTATTATGACTATAGATTATAAATAAGTATAATCAGTTTTTCCATTTCCATGAAAAAAAAAAAAAATTGATTTAATTTTCAAAATTATAAAATAAATATTTTATGTAGAAAATAAATCAAAGCTATTTTTATATAACAACGAGATTAGAAGTTTTAAATATGTTCTATTTTTTTTTTTATCGAGTTGGGTCCCCCCCCCCCCCCGATATCTATATGTCTATTTCTTACATGGTGATAAGATTTATTTTTTGTAACCAAGGTACATAATATTCGTTCATTTAGATTCAGAACCTTTTCAACTTTGTATCAAAATTAAAAGACAACATAATTCAATTATGATATGGCGTTGATAAATAGAATATGATTATATGGAATTGATAAATAAAATATGGTATTTGAATATATTTTTGTTGGACAATTAAATCAACGTATAATTTTTGATTTTAAATTCTTAAAAATATTAGTTAATTTAAAGATCCTAAATCTTAGGAAAATAATTAATTAACTTTTGTGGTCTATGTGTGAGCTCAAATTTTAAGAGGGTAAAAAGAAAAGAATACATTTTGCAAGGAACTTTATAATTTTAATATAGTATAGATTTTTAAGTGTAAGATTTACATGCAGTAAACTCTTAATATTTTTAAAGGTTTTGTAGGATTTTTTACATAATTCAAATAAGAAAGATATTAATGCACAAAATTTAATTCATTTGAACTGTTAAATATTACAAAATAATTAATTGACTATTCAATAAATTATTTCTTATAGTACTTGACACTTATTCCAAGGACGGCAGTTTTTATGTATTAATAAATGAGAAAAAAACCGTTAATTACAATATTCTATTCTAGGAAAATATTAATCCATTGATAGTAGTATTTAATTAGTACTGTAGAATTAAACAAATATATAATAGGTAATGTATCCCTTGTTAGTGAAGGGATACGGGAGAAAACGTAAAAGTATGTTACGTTGATAGTTCTTTTTTAAGTGATTGATATAAAGTAAAAGTTTAATTGATTTAAATTTTTTCTGCGGGGTCATAAATTAGAGAATTCCCTCTTTCAAGCTTTCTTACAGACGCGCAGCATCGGTCTGGACTCTAGATGGTCTCATGTGCTATCTGCTTGTCCAAAAGGCCAAGCCAATGTAACCGGAAAGGAAGAGTTTGATCCTGGCTCAGTAGTAGGACCAGTTCCCCCCTCAACTACTTATTGATCAGTTGGTAAACCCCCTTCCTTTCGGTATAGTAGCTGGTTACCTTATTTCCTTCGAAGTCTTTGTCGAGCTTATCCCCTTTCCAGCTAGAGCTGTCCATCTGAAAGAAGTAGTTCTATCGGGGGCCCCAGGTCTCCTTTAGCTTCTGAGGCGAAGAAGACAAGACAGACGAGGTAGATGGGCGAAAGAGAGAAAGGGTTTGGCCCCATATCCCAAAACTCTCGTTCAAAAGCGTAAATGGCACATTTAGGTCTTCCTGTTCTTAGAGGAGATAAATATTAGGATTGTTTATTTAGTTTAAACAAGAAAAGATTTAATATATAAAATATAGTAATTAATTTTTAAGTTTTAAATATTAAAAAAGTAAATTTAAATGATTATATTATTTAAATGAAAGAAGTAGTCCTATCGGAGGCCCGGGTCTCCTTTACCTTTTGAGGTGAAGAAGACAAGGCAGCCGAGTTAGATGGACGAAAGAGAGAAGAAGGTTTGGCCCCATATCCCAAAACTCTCATTCAAAAGCGTAAATGGCACAATTAGGTCTTCCTGTTCTTGGAGGAGATAAATATTATGATTGTTTATTTAGTTTAAACAAGAAAAGATTTAATATATAAAATATAGTAATTAATTTTTAAATTTTAAATATTAAAAAATAATTTAAATAATTATATTATTTAGTGTAAAAATTAATTTTTAAAAAATTAAAAAATTAAAAAATATTTTCAATAAGAATCATGCTTTTAATATAATATAGATTATTACGGAGAAATTGCTTTGTTTGATCTAAGCACCAAACTGATCTTCCGTAGTCTTAACGAAAGTCCAGCATCTGACTTGCTAATCAATCCTACTTCCTCTGAGTCTGACGCCTCCCTTTCAACTAATGTCCAATCATTTCCATTTCACTTCCTTCACACTCCATTTCCCATCTGTCATAACAAGAACCAAAAGGCTGAATTGTTGAATACACTCCGGACTAACGTAGTTCAGAACCTGCTTTGACGCCTTGGAAAACCTCGTCATTAGATCTCAGGTAACTGATTTTCTTGATACCCTTTTCAATTCTTGTCTTTGGTTGCAATTTTCTGAGCTCAGAAAGGCGAAAGATTGTATCTTTTCTTATGTGGGATGATGAATTCTGATTCAATCACCCTCATACCATCATCTAGCAACAACAAGCCAATGGCAGTACCCACGAAGGAGGAAGAAGAAGACCCACCAATTTCCACGTCTTTGCTTTCTTTTGACACAGATTCTTCTTGCCCATCGACTTCTCCGAAACCCCCTTTGACTACTGTAATTTTCACAGCTCTCATTCTCGTCACTTGTATAGCTCTCTCTGCAGCTTTTGCCTTTGGTTTCCTCTTCTTTTCCTCCTCTTATTCACATCCCTCTCAACCCATTTCTGATGTTGTATCTCGGTCACTCAAGAAACTCAAACATCCAGTTGTTCTATTGATTTCCTCGGATGGGTTTCGCTTTGGATATCAGTACAAAACAGATGTGCAAAATATCAATAGATTGATTAGGAATGGGACAGAAGCCGAATTGGGTTTAATTCCTGTGTTCCCAACTTTGACTTTTCCTAATCATTACGCCATTGTTACTGGTTTATACCCTGCTTATCATGGTATCATAAACAATTTCTTTCTTGATCCCAATACTGGAGAGGCTTTCAGTATGGGGAGTCATGATCCCAAGTGGTGGCTCGGCGAGCCGCTTTGGGAGACTGTGGTCAATCATGGTCTTAAGGCTGCAACTTATTTTTGGCCTGGCTCTGAAGTAATTAAAGGAGGTTGGACTTGTCCGGAAGCTCTCTGTGTGAGGTATAATGGTTCTGTGCCATTTGAAGAAAGAGTTGATACTGTTCTGAACTACTTTGACTTGCCAAGTGATGAAATTCCGTCGTTTATGACGCTCTATTTTGAAGATCCTGATCATCAGGGTCACAAGGTTGGGCCAGATGATCCTCAAATCACTGAAGCCGTTGCAAGAGTTGATGGTATGATTGGGAGGTTGATCCGAGGTTTAGAAGAAAGAGGGATTTTTGAGGATGTGAACATTATAATGGTTGGTGATCATGGTATGGTTGGTACTTGTGATAAAAAGTTAATCTTTTTGGAGGATTTGGCTCCCTGGATTGAAATTCCAAAGGATTGGATACAATCATATAGTCCACTGCTTTCCATTCGTCCACCACCAAGTTACTCCGCTAAGGATGTGGTTATGAAGATGAACGAGGGTTTAAAGTCGGGGAAGGTTCAGAATGGTCAGTATTTGAAAGTCTATTTGAAGGAGGAGCTGCCTGCACGGCTGCATTATTCTGCAAGCGATCGGATACCACCCATCATTGGGTTGATTGATGAATCATTTAAGGTCGAGCAGAAGAGCTCAAAAAGGAAAGAGTGTGGTGGATCTCATGGGTATGACAATGCATTCTTCTCAATGAGGACCATTTTCATTGCCCATGGTCCTCAGTTTGCCCGGGGCAGTAAAGTGCCATCTTTTGAGAACGTTCAGATTTACAACCTGGTCACCACAATCCTTAATATACAAGGAGCACCCAATAATGGGACAACATCATTTCCGAAGACGATTCTTTTACCCAGCCACTGAGACATTTTTGACAAAGCTAATTAGGGATGGATTCTTCATGCTACGAGAGGTGAGAGAATATCATGTGATCTTTGTATGCTTCACTTAACAATTAGAGAAAAAAAAGATTGTTATAGTTGATTTAAGGTGATGTACCTTTGTACCTCGTGGCATGACTTCACTTTTATTGGCTTCTGGAATTAGTCTATTAGGTGTTGCAGCTTTTATTTTATAGCTGGCCTATTTTTAAATTACTAGATTGTGGCTGTTGTGTAGATAGAGAATGAATCGATAAAAGAATGTCCTTCGATATATTTGTTAAACATATTCATATTCTATCTTTTTTCTGAATGAAAAGTTATCAGTATCCATATTCTATCTTTTACTCCATATGTTTGGTATGTGTTTTGTTTTCTATCATCTCTTTACCTTTATGGATTTTTGGCGTTTCTTTTTTTGGTTTTGGGGTGTTTGGGTGGGAACACTCTAGAATGAGAAAGATTTCTTTCTCCTTTATTCATATGATGTTCCATCCATTGTTTTTGATTGATGAGTTGATAAAATTGAAACCGCAAATGATGGAAGCAGCAAAGTTCATGACTAGATAAACTTTAAACATTTTCTTTGGAACTTAGAGTGAAATGGGTTCATCTAAATTCGTTCAGTGAAAAATCGTCACATATCTGTTTGCCATGTGTATTGGTACTAGGAACTTTGACTTCATAGTCCGTGCTCTTGATCATAGGTTAGGCTTACATTTAGCTTGTGCTGCCATTTTTGTTGTTCCTACTACTATAACAAGAGGATGCTGGTGCATGTTTCCTAGTGTCGCATTGTCAAGGCAATAGTCTTGGATGGTGATTGTTGTGATTAACACATTCTTATTTTCATGAAAGTGTCTTTATTTTTCTGGACTTGTTGTTGAATCCCATTTTCATGGTTATCCCTCCCCGTGGCACTCTTTAGAGTAATTCGTAATGTCATACGTGATCTCAAAGATGTTGTTTCTATATGCATTTCCGAACCAAAATAGCCTGCTTTTGGTGGAATAACTGTTATTACTTCTCGTTTCTTTTCTTCTTTATAGAGAAGTTGTTTCATCGGCAAGATGGACCTTTCAAGTGTTTGTCCACTCATAGAATTCAATAGTTATTTCACATTTTTCCATATAGATATTTGATAATGGTTTTCATTTGATTTGGATATGAAAAATGCTCCCTTGTAGTTCATGTGTGCTTCTTCTGTATCTGTTAATGTTGGATCACTGAGTACCTTGATTCTAGTTGGTAACTCTTAGTGGAGCTTTTATATCATATATTAGCAGAAAAATTAAGCAACTAAGATAGGACTGGAGATTACATTAAGATCTTTTCTTCTTTTCTCCATTGATAGGTCATATGTTTGCTTTAAGAAATGAAAGATACCTAATAGACAAGTGAGGCTTGCTCATTTGGTAAAAGCAACTCCACCTACGACCGTTAGGTCCTGGGTTCGAGTCACGCTGGAGGGGAAGTGTGGAAACACTATAGATCCTCCTAATTTGGGAGGGGTTTAAATTAAAAAAAAAAAAAAAAAGATACCTAACATTGTCATAAAGGTCAATGCATTATAATGGTGCAACTGTTTGGCTGTCATGTCTGATAGCTGGTAGATTATGAGTAGCATATTAGATTAGTGAAGTAAGCCCTCTAAAACACAAATGGAAAGCAACTACCTCAAGTGCTTAATTCCTCCTAGCATTATGAGTTGCAATGTCTATAATTGTGGTGACAAAATCAATTAGACAAGAATCTAAAATAATCTTTTAATCCAACATTTTAAAAAAGGAAATAAATGTAAATTGTATGATTTCTTAAACTTAAATTCAGAGTTCGAATTTTCTTATAAAATTCCTTAGAAACATAGCAAAAACCCAATAAAAACACAAAAGTTCTTCCAATCTAATTGGCCTTTTCTCTCTCTTTTTTTTCCCTTTTTCTCCTGAAGATAGCTTCCAAGAAAGGCAATAAGAAGCACCAAAGAGTTGAAGTATTGGTCGAATAACCAAAGTTGGAATAGGCTAATGCATGCATCCAAACACAGCCTTAATATAGACCAACTATCAAAATATTAAAAAAGAAAAGAACAGAAAAGAAAAAAAGAGAAATATCAAAGTAGACTGTTATCCTCGTAAAATATGGTTCACAGAAATTCTTCACATGCAATTTTTATTTTTTATTTTTTATATAATCCACTAGGCATGCTGCCCAGGGTTAATTTTCATAAATAAAGGGTAAAGTACATAAATGGAGGGGGACATGAACCTTACCTCCCAATAGAAAGTGTGTATACTCTTGGTCATCCAAACATGATAACCAAGTGTACCTTGACAACTATAATGAGTTAGACCTATGATGAAGTGCCAATTGTCTATCTTATAGTAATGGTACACAATTGTATATACAAAAACAGTGTGAAGTGAACCTAGGTCAACTATACAAAGATGCACAAATGATCCTAAATCTAATTAGCTTTCTCAAAAATGTCTTAGTGGCCGGGTAAAAGAATCGTCTTTGGAAATGATGTTGTCCCATTGTTAGAAGCTCCTTGTATATTAAGGATTGTGGTAATCAGATTATAAATCTGAACATTCCCAAAAGATGGGACTTTACGGCCTCTGGCAAACTGAGACCATGTGCAGTGAAGATGCTCCTCACTGAGAAGAATGCATTGTCATACCCATGAGATCGACCACAATCTTTCCTTTTTGATCTCTTCTGCTCGACCTTAAATGATTCACCAATTAACCCAATGATGGGTGGTATTCGGTTGCTAGCTGAATAATGTAGTCGAGCAGGCAGATTCTCCTTCAGATACACTTTCAAATACTGACCATTCTCAACCTTCCCTGACTTTAAGCCCCTATTCATCTTGGTAACCACATCCTTGGCGGAATAACTTGGTGGTGGACGAATGGAAAGCAATGGACTGTATGACTGTATCCAATCCTTCGGGATTTCAATCCACTGAGCCAAATCCTCCAAAAAGATTAGCTTTTTATCACAAGTGCCAATCATACCATGATCACCGACCACTATGATGTTCACATCCTCAAAAACCTCTCTTTCCTCCAAACCTCGGATCAACCTCCCAATCATCCCATCAGGTCTTGTAATGGCTTCAGTGATCTGAGGATCATCCGGGCCAACCTTGTGACCCTGATGATCAGGGTCTCCAAAATAGAGCGTCACAAACGATGGAATTTCATCACTTGGCAAGTCAAAGTAGTTCAAAACAGTATCAACTCTTTCTTCAAATGGAACAGAACCATTATACATAACACATAGATAGAGATTGGTGACAAGTCCAACCTCCTTTATTAACCTCAGAGCCAGCCCAAAAATAAGTAGCAGCTTTAAGACCGTGATTGATCACAGTTTCCCAAAACGGCTCCCTGAGCCACCACTTGGAATCATAACTCCTGATACTAAAAGCCTCACCAGTATTGGGATAAAGAAAATAATTGTTAACAATACCATGATAAGCAGGGTACAAACCAGTAACAATAGCATAATGATTAGGAAAAGTCATATTTGGAAACATAGGTATTAAACCCAATTCAGCTTCTGTTCCATTCTTGATCAATCTATTGATATTAGGGGTATCTGTCTTGTACTGATACCCAAAGCGAAACCCATCTGAGAAAGCCAAGAGAACAACTGGGCGTTTTAGTTTTTTGAGTGGCCTAACTGATACGTCATCAGAAATGGATAGAGAAGGATGTGAAGAGGAGGAGGAAAAGAAGAGGAAACCAAAGGCACAGGCTGCAGAGAGAGCTATACAAGTGAGAAGAATTAGAGCCGTGAAAATTAGAGTAGTCAAAGGGTTTTTAGGAGGAGTAGATGGGGAATAAGAATCTGTGTCAAAAGAAATCAAAGAAGTGGTGGAAATTGGTGGTTCTTTTTCTTCTTCCTTCTTTTGTGGGTATTGCCATTGGCTTGTTGCTTGATTGTCAAGTGGCTTTCAGCTCCTCTCAAATCCCATTTTTTTATCGACAGGCAGGGTGAATTCTAAGGTTCTTTATTCCGGTTGTAAAACGGAAGAAGAGGGAGAATGGACACAGCCCCACTAGCCCGCATTTCCGACCTGAAAGGAATGGAGGGAGACTGAATCAGAATTCATCATGCCACTAACAAAAAAAGGTACTATCTTTCAGCAAGAATTGAAAGGTGTAGTTGGATTTGAAACGAAAGAATCAGTCACCTGAGATGGAATGAGGAGGTTGTTCAATCCGTAAATGCAGTTCCTGAAGTGAAAACTGTAGTCACTATACCTTCTTCTGGTGTTTATTCAACTGTTCATGGTTTGGTTCTTGTTGCGGTAGATTTAAAAATGGAGTGTGAACAAAAGTGAAATGAAATGATAGACTTTCGTTCTGACTATGCAAGATTAGTTTGATGATCTCTTAGATTTGAAACTGTCTGAAAAAGAAAGAAATTTTTTATGTTTTGACTATTAAGCTTAACGTGATATATTTCACAATTCGTTTTCCCCCCTCAAATATATACTCCTGTAGGAGTATATAATTTGTACAACAATAACGTTTAGGGTGATTTGCAGAAATAGGCTATTTCCGGGACACCAAGAAATTTGATAAAAATGAGAGACAGTGCTGCAAAATCAATGGCGTATCTACATAGAACATTATGGGTGCTCAAGCACTCATTGTCTTTGACAAGATCTAGTAGATTTACATAAGCAATTAACAAAAAACTTAGATAAACATTGGGTAAACACTCACAAACTAAATTTGTTTTCCCTCTTCTTATCTCCAAGCACCCACGAGTTTGAAATCTTGAATCCATCACTGCGCAAAATCACAAATCAGTGATGACTACTATAGGCATCCAACTTAAGATTTGATCTCCAAAATCTTATATAATGTGAAACAAAAGACTGAGGAACTCATATATGGAAATCAACTTCTGCACACCTCATATATTTGATAATAAAGGATATACACAGTTGAAATCAGTAATCCAGTGCAATAGGCCAAAAAACAGGTTTAGAACCTGCACAAAACCTGGTACGAATGCTAATATTGCACCACAACCAGAACACTACCAGTTAGATTCAAAAGAGTGAAATCCGCCGGCGAGGGTCGGATTCCGGTCAAGAACCAAAATTTTCCTCTCCTCTGTGTCCGAACCAACTCTGATAGCATTATAATTGTTTTGCTTTTGAATTCTATAATTGGTGTTTGAAACTGAAAATAAAACTTTCAAAATCTTCTTTTGGGCAGGGGTGTATCTACGTTAACCGTGCCGGGTGCTGAAGCATTCATTAACCCGACACAAACTTCGTATAATTTTATAGAAAATAGAGGGAATACTGGTATAAAGAACTAGCAAGCACCCATTAAACAAAAAGTCTTATGGGTGCTTTGGGTAAGAGGTGAGAATAGAGTGCATAAATATAAAATGGTTAGGGATCGATTTTTACGTGAATTAATTTTTTTATATGGTCAAAGAGTAAGCACATATGATATTAAAATATTAGATCCGCCACTACTTTTGGGACAACGTTAAAAGTCTTAGTTACGTATTTTTCCTTAAGAAAAGGAAAGAGACCTAAGTTTACGTTGATGTAAAGGTTCAAAGAAAGAAAAAAGGAGTGAAGGATAGTTAACATTTGGAATAGGAACTAGGAAAAGGTCAATGCATTATAATGGTGCAACTGTATGGCTATCATGTCTGGCAGCTGGTAGGTTAAGAGTAGAATATTAGGTTAACGAAGTTAGGGGTCGTTTGGTATACTAAGTAAAATAATTTCTGTATAAAAATTTAATCCGTCCAATATAATGTTTGGTTGTTCAATTCAATTTATGTATAGCTAATACATGGATTACTTATAACTCATATGAGGGCTTAACTAATACCAAAGAAACCAAGGGATTACTAATCCCTGCATTAACTATAACTGGATAAGACCCTAAAATTACTAAACCGCCCCTCAAACCCTTTTCCTAAATTTCTTTATATACAGAAAGAAGAATATTCAAGGATATAATTGTAAAGAAGATTTTGTACAGCTTTAAATCAAACACAAGCTAATTTTTAATATAATAAACCAAATAATTAATAAAAAATAATCCCAGCACTACAATCTCTGCATTACTAATACCTGCATTACTAATCCCTGCATTACTTAGCCTAGCGCCACGATCGGCCCCGTGATCTCAGCAGCGCCAAGTGACAAGCATGCATGTGCCTCTGTCGCCCCACCAACACTCCTTGCCGGCGCCCAGCGGCAAGCGAGTGCCATCAATGCACGCGCACCCAATGCCGCGCCCATCCATTGTGTGCCAAGCACAAGTGCCAGCGCCCAGCCGCAGGCCAACATGAATAGTGTCGCGCGCGCCGCCAGCAACGCGCGCAGACCCTGATGCTAATACGAAAGTTGCTGCCATCGGACTTGTTTCTACATCACAAAAGATCAAGTCTTTTTCATTGTACATATAAAGTAGATTTACATCATTTACATTCAGTATGCTCCTAGAACTTTTATATTCGTACCAAATCACCCCTTACCCCTCTAAAACACAAATGGAAAACAATTACCTCAATTCCTCCAATGTCTCTATAGTTATGGCGACAAAGACAATTGGACAAGATCCTAGTCCTAGCTAAAAACAATATTTTTTTGGAACTTTCGTCCCAAGTTATATGAAAAAGACCATGATAGTAGTAAAGACATTGCATAAGGAATACATTTCTCCTCACTCAATTTTCCTAAATCAACGACTTTTAGTCCCAATCATGAATGTGGAACATATGCAACTCTTCGCCAAGATAAAATCAAGACTACAGTAATAATTATTGGAATTTTAAAGATAAAAGAGCTGAATTTCTTGAGGTCGTGCGGTGGAGCTGATTTTTTTTTTTGACAAATTATAAGATTTTATTCATAATAAAAGCAAACCGCAAAGGAAAAGTACAAGTAAGGAGGACAAAACTCGATTAGTGTCTCCTATATGCCTTGGCTATATAATTACTCCTCTGTGCCTCACATTGCCTGTATAGCAGCCTCATGTAGAGGAGTTATGGTGTAGCTGCTGGCAAAGTCTCACGAGGACATATAATCTAATAGCCATTCGGATGTATCCAAAGGCATAAGACCTAAGCAAACACATACCGAACTAAATCTTACCTTATCGATCCTATACACCTTTACTAAAATAATCTAATTCTATTTGTTGTTACAAATCCTCTCAGAAGGCACTAATATTTTTTATTGTTCTAGACCTTATCAAGGATACGACGAAGGCCTATTCTTTTTCTATCAAGGATATTGCTATTTTGAGGATGCTACGAATGCAGGTAGAAGTTATAAATTTCTCATAACTTAAAGTTTTGGTTCGAGTCTTGTATATATATTGAAAAATTCACTACATATACGAATTTCTGTGGCTGAGGATGGTCTAGGCCAACTCTGGACCGCCTCTATCTTCTTTGGATCAACCTGTATTCCCTCACATCGCCCTTGACCAAATTGATTCAGAAGGGTGTTACATTTGTATGGTCGGATGAGTGTGAGGAGAGCTTTCAGAAGCTCAAGACAGCCTTGACCACAACTCCAGTATTGGTCTTGCCATCAGCTTCAAGTGCATATACTGTGTATTGTGATACTTCAAGAATTGGGATTGGTTGTGTATTGATGCAGAAGCATAAGCAATAACTCTACCCTCCACCGCAATTCAACACAAAACATGATTTTTGGTCCGCATGTCAAAAAATAAAATAAATCATGATAAGATCTCAAATTTAAACTCATAAAGTTTCAATATTACATATTAGAAAAGTAATAGTTATAAATTGTTTGATTTCTGAAACTAAAATTCAGTGTTTGAATTCTCCTTAAATAGTGTTCATTAGAAACATACCAACATCCTCACAATTCACAAACAAAGAGTTGAATTGTTGAATTGTTGACCAAAGTTAAAGTAGGCTAATGCATGCATCCAAACGCAGCCTTAACATAGACCAACTATAAAAATACTAAAAAATAAAAAAGAAATATCTAAGTAGATAGTTCTCCTCGTAAAATATGGTTCACACAAAATCTTGACATGCAATTTGCTTTTATGTTTATGGTGTGTGACTGTGTGTGTGGCCAAGCCTTTTCCAGTAGTTGAACAGTAATACACCATTTTCACATAGTAATGCCAAGATCTCCCATACGAACACACGAAAAAAATCAAATTGCCCCTTCAATTAAATGGCTTTCATTTTCCATCTCACTGGGTTTGAGCTTCCATTGATGTAACTTGGAACATAGTCAATCTTTCTTTCTGTGTATATATACGGGACAAAGATTCCCAAAAAAGAAAAAGAAAAAGCAAAGGAGGATTCAGAGGAAGAAATTGAAGAGACATATTAAAAGATTTTACTTTTTGGTTTTTCTATGGCTGATATAATGGGATTTTCTCTGAACTCTTTAAGTTTCTCTTCTTCTTCTGCTTCAAATTCTTCATTGTTAACCTCATTCTCTTCATCTTTGAATTCTATCCAAACATCAAATCAAAAGTTGCATAAAAGGGCTGTCTCCCTTTCTGATTCTCCTTCTACTTCTGTCGATTTCGTTTCCGGAATTGCCTTAAGGCCCAACAAGCGATTTCCTGCTGTTAAGGTAAAGATTCTTGCATTTTACTGAGTTTTTTCTCTTTTTGACTGCCTGTTATTGTTTCTATTAAATGAGGATATTGTCAATGTTTACGGTGGCCAGTAGTTGTACTTAGCTCATTAGAGGTTTGAGGTCTTTTACGCTTCATATTTCTTTGCAAGTTGTTTTTTAGCAGCTGAAGGGAGCATTTTAGATATGCTGCTGTTCTTGTTCTTCTGTTTTAACACCAATTGTATTCAAACCTTGAAATTAAGTGTCTTTGTTATGCTGATTTTAGTCATCACTAAATTAGTAGTCAAGGTGCATATGATTAATGGATAAGTTGGAAGGAAGACCATGGGAAACATGGGGTCAGATTCCAGCAGAAAGGCAAAAAAGATAGGTGATTTCTTCCTATATTTGCTTAAGGGTTAGTGAGCAAAGTTACCCTGGATGGGAGGATGTAGGTATGGAATAGTTGAAGCGCATGCAAGTTGGACATTGCCATTATTCCAAAAAATGAAGATGCACATGCTTAATCATCACTTTAGTTATGCAGAGACTTGAGTAATTCACCACATATGTTATTTAGCACAATGTTCTGAAGAAGACATCACGTTTATTGGGTAATGAAAGGACATGGTTTTATTTATGTTGTGTATGTTCGAGAATAGAGCACTTTACAAAATGCTAGTAAACAAAAAGCTATAACACGGGGGGGTCACTAACTTTAGCATCAACTTTCATAGCGGATTAAATATTTGAATCACACACAGACTAACTTTCTGCAAGGCTTAGCATTTGGTGATAAGAATCCTCAGGTGAAGTAGTCCTCGTTTCATAAAGTACTGCATAATTATAACTTTGATTGACTGCATTAACCATTGTCTCTGATGACTGAGAAAGCTTCTGCAATGATAATCCCAACAGCTGCACCCCTGTAATTAAAAGCCACATGCATAATTGTCTTTTGCTATTTCTTCTATTCTTATCATCAATTCTATATTTTTTCTTTTTGAGAAAAGTTAAGTTAAATTCTGGATTCTTCGAAGTTCTCGATGATAAAGTTCTCTACTTGCGAGGTTTGGAGTGTTTTTTTTTCCAGATAAGTTCAGCGTAGAATGACTGTTAGCATAGGTTGAAGTCTCTAGACTCTACTGCATCTGTTGTTAAACTGGCGAAAACGGGAAACTGAAAAGGTTAGGTTGGGAGAAGAGTTCCTATTTCAAGGATTAAACTCATTCATAGGTGTTTCTGGTTGTTCAAGCATTGATCTGCATAGATAATAGGCATGGAAGTCATGCACTTACCAACCATGGCATGCTGTCTATGACCCTTTGTAGTATTTATAAGCGTTGTGTTTTGAAACTTCCAAACTGTTCAAACTTTACTGGTTTACGTCTGGGCTTCCTTGTGCCCAAACTCCAAATGGAGATCTTGGCTCAAGGTAGCAGCCTTAGATGCCAAACCCGATATGCATCCTCACTTGATACAAAGGTGGTTTCTGGACCATGTGGTGCAGTAATGGTGTATTTTTAGTGATGCTTGCTTTTATATGTCTAATCCTTCTGCATTTGACAATGCCATCCAACTTTCCCATTTGAATAGGTCTTTAGTTTCGAAATTAACTGGTGGGAAATAGGGGACATTTAACACCTCCTCTAAGGTTACTATTCAGGTTCTCGATTCTGTTCCAACAAGCTTGTTTATTTGCTAGCGTATCTTAAAAAGATTAAAGAGTAACTCATTTCGAACAATGGCAAACTTTTATAACCATACTCATCCTTACTAAATTTAACCATCTAAAGCTTGGGTGGACTGGTTTGAGCAGAGACTGGTATTTATTTTTGTATTTCATGAACAAGTAGACGCTTTCATCTGCATGTGGACCCTACCTTGCTTTAGACATGTTAAATCCCTAAAAGTTTTCCTTACACTTTTTGTGCCTTTTGTTCAATGCTTCTTAGGTACATGCTACTGTTACTCGAACTGAGGAACCAAAATGGTGGGAGCGAAATGCAGGGCCTAACATGGTTGACATTCATTCTACAAAAGAATTCTTGGATGCTCTTAGTCAGGCTGGAGAAAGACTTGTTATTGTAGAATTCTATGGAACATGGTGTGCTTCCTGCAAAGCACTATTTCCCAAGGTAAGCACTCTTGCTGCACCCGTTATGAAAGCCTATAATTTTACATATATGCTGTTATTTTTAATGTAAAGAGCAAGTTTCAAGAAGATAGTTCATCTCTTTCAGCTACTTCTAAAGATCTTATTTCGGTAGCTGTCTACCTATATGAACTGGAGTTGTTGTAATCCGCTCTATACGTCCCTTTAGAATATTTTTCCGCGGCATTGACATGTTTGCGATGCTTTCTGGTTAGAAGGGCAAAAGAACTTTTTCCTTATAACAATTTTTTTCTTTTGTCTTGTTATGGGAAATGGTAAGGTTTGTATTCAATATGGCACAAAGATGTTCTAGTAGATTCTGTACAATAATCCAGTGGCCGGAAGTGTGAAAAAAAAAACAAAGGTATATCCATTTCTCAACATGTGGGCACTCTAACAAGTCTAAAACTGATTCAGCTTCACGTACAAGATCCATTCTGCACCAAAAATAAAACAAAAAAATGCAGTTCGCCTTCAGCTTTTGAATAGAGTTATATTTCTCTTGCGGATTTTGTGGTAAAAGTTGGTTGTTTACTGTAAAACTTCTGCGGAAAGCTACAGTTTTTAATCATTTAAATCTCAAGGTTACTGATCATAATGTCCAACTAAAACTGGCACTGTTTCCTTATTGTCCTGCACAACAGGTTATGTTTTCTTCACTCGCTTTCTCTCTTATATTTGTACTCAAAGAATCTCAAATTGAAGTCTACAACAGATTTTAGTGCTCCTAAAACAAAGTCATCATTTCATATGCATAGAATTAGATTTCCGTATTGATTGTGTAAACAGAACAAGGGACTATTCCACCATGTCTCTGATCTTATGTACTGAGAACTTGCTGCTTCTAAACCTGGCAGAGAGAATATCAGAAGGAAGCAAAACATTTTCTTGTCTCTGAAATTGATTCTTGATACATATCATATAAAGGATTGTGCAAAAGCATAACATTTTCTTTTCTCTGAAATTGATTCTTGATACATATCATATAAAGGATTGTGCAAAAGCATGATAAATGTTATGCGGCGGCTTCCTGATATTCTTTGGAAGGGCAACGTAAGGCTAAGCAATCGATGTCAGTACGATTGCTGTCCGCCAACTGAGGTCCCCTCCATACGCTAGACTAGATTGTCAGTGCCGCACGGGAAAACCAATGTCGTGAGCAACTGAGAACCGAAAAGAGAATTGAGAATGAAAGAAAGCTTGATTGCATAAATGAAAGCTATTACAGAAAAGTTACGCGGCGTCGAGGGGGAGAGACACCAGTACAAAGAATTGTTTGCTTGCTAGAAAATTTTGAATGCTTGATCCCCCTAATAATGCTTAAAAAAAATAAATCAAAGTTACATGACTTTATCTAAGTAAGCTATAGGAGCATACTAAAAGAAAATAAAGTAAAATCTACTCTATATTTACAATGAAAAGGATTTAGTCTTCTGCAA
This sequence comes from Nicotiana obtusifolia, assembly GCA_002018475.1. Taxonomy (NCBI): domain Eukaryota; kingdom Viridiplantae; phylum Streptophyta; class Magnoliopsida; order Solanales; family Solanaceae; genus Nicotiana; species Nicotiana obtusifolia. The sequence continues at coordinate 95,182 of MCJB01033233.1, read as the reverse complement.
GGTAGAAACAAGTCCGTTTGCAGCAACTTTGTCTTTAGCATCAGGGTCCGCGCGCGCGACGCTGTTGGCATCTGCCTGTGGCTGGCGCTGGTTATCAGTGGGGCGACAGAGACGCGTACGCGCTTGTCACTTAGATCTGCCGAGACCACGGGGCCGAGCGTACCGCTGGGCGTTGGGAGGCTTGTCAGGACGCCACGGGGCGCGTTCAAGGGATCAATGGGACATGGCTGGAAAGCCGGCCATGACATAAGTTTGAAACATCATCCTATTTCTTGAATTTTACTGCTGGTCCATTTCCTTAATGTAGTTTGGTTGAGCTACAAGAACAGGATAATGACTTTTGAATAAGCTTATTTAAAAGGATTTTAACTGATCTCCTTACCCAAGTCTTTTGCATTGTACATATGGTTTCCTTTGCTATATGATTTCCATGATTACTTGAGTTGAACAATGGGTTTGAATTTTCCATTAAGCCACTTTAAGAAGATATCTGGTCTTTAAGGTTACTTTCTCTCTAATTCTCTATAATTTGATTTTACATTTTTCACTTTGCAGCTCTGCAGAACTGCTCAGGAGAATCCCGAAATTATGTTTCTGAAAGTCAATTTTGATGCAAATAAGCCAATGTGCAAGACTTTGAATGTAAAAGTCCTTCCATATTTCCATTTCTATCGCGGAGCTGATGGACAACTAGAGTCCTTCTCTTGCTCTCTGGCCAAAGTAAGACATCTGACTCC
>MCJB01033233.1:41864-65721 GCA_002018475.1 Nicotiana obtusifolia | reverse complement strand
CCCACCCCCTACCCCCAAAACACATACACAAGAAAAGAAAATGTGAAAGGAGCCACAGGCAAAAGTCATTTGAATCAAAAGAACAAAACGTATAAGAGTATAGGGCTAACTTCTACTATGCTAGTTCTCTTGAAGTAAGGTGTTCATATGTTGCTCACTTGTAGTCTCTGCTATAATAATTTAGGCTTTAGAAGGAAAGCCAAGAAGAGAGGAAGGATAGAGCTGCTGCTATCATAATATGGATATTTCTGTCTGCCTCTCCATTGAGCATCTTTTTAGTTTTTAGGGCATGTGATACAACTTTCTCTTTTCGCTATTTTATACTCGACGTGAATTCATCTTATGTTGAGGTTCTATATATCAGCATGAAGTTATATATGATAATGCAAAAACTTGGCCCTGTTAATAGTTTGGTTAAAGGGTAAGACACTGAATTCCTAGTGGACATTGCTAGAAAGTAGTCTGATTTGATTGTCCACACAAATTGTACCTAGGTACTAGAGCTTTTCTTCCAGAAAACTCTCCGACTTCTTTGATTTTAGTTTAAACAATTCTGTCGCTTATTGGCTTTTAAGATTGAGAATCACTTTTTCCTTTTGCTGATTATTTTTCACGTTGTTTCATTATAGGCTGTGGATATATCTCCTAACCCTGGACGTTCGGACCCCATGTATATAGTCTATTCCAGGAAGATAGCGACAGTCTGAAATTGGACTACTGGTCCAGATGGTTCTGTTAGCTCGTGCCATTTCAGCTATGAGTTCTCGTGTCGAATTGGTAAGTATGTTATTCATTGATCACAGGAATGTATAGTCAAGAGTAGTGAAAGGTGAGATAGAATGATAGATCTGATCCTGATCTGAGAGAATGTATTCCCTATTTTCCTTCATAAACCCATTCAATAGAGGTAATTCAATAGCCATCCAGTTTTAACTATTATAACATCATAAGCCATGTATATTTAAGTTTTAGTGGTCAGTCAGAAGACTAGGAGAGGAAAGAAAGAAGACCAACATTACACATGGCGAAGAAGGGACTAAACTATTTGTTTTTCTTTTTAAAGAATCGTGGATGACCAACAGGAAAAATGGTGACTTGGTGAGTCCCAATGTTGAGTTGGTTTCAAAAAATTATGGACCAAATTTAAAAACAATTATCTAGTACTTGGGGGCATTGATGTTCACACTTCCTTGTCGATAGTGTCGGTGAGGTGTCATTTGGTTGGCCGCTTAGAAATGAAACTATTCCAATATAAATTTCACACAACTAACCTAAGAATGATATAATAACAAGAATACAAAGATAGAGGCAAAGTAATTTATGTGGCCCCATGAATGGTGGAATTTAGCAAGTTATCGGAGCGCTAGGTTCAAGCAATTTGATACGATTTTATCTCTTTCACTCTTCAATCTAATTTCTATATTCATAGCCCGGAAAGGCAAAAGAGGATCAACTTCACCTCTCTTAATTGGTTCGGCCAATATGCCTAGTCCACAACCAAGGAAGAACAATTCCAATATATATCAAGTGTACATAAAAGGTACAAAATTAAAGATATCAATCTACTTGGTCAGCTCAGGTGATCTCCATAATATATTTCTTCATAGAGGAAGATAAATAATACATGGACGATTTGTAGATAACACATATTCGATTTATGAGTTCACTAAGATCTCCCACTTTATAAAAAATAATTCCACTTTATAAAAAATAATAATTCTGATATTAACTCATAAGCGAGCAACCGGAGCACTTAGGCGATCTAGTGGTCCACAGAGCACTTAATTGAGACAAAATGGTACAAAGAATATGTGCAATTGGAAACACAGAAACTAACACCTAAATTCAAAACAAGCTGCATAACTACAACTACCATTTTAAATGGTTTTGGAGTTTTTAGAACAAAGAAGACAATATACAAAGAAAAAAAATCAAGCCCAACCCTGTTTGTAACGTCGGAAAAGTTGTTCAGTTTGGGCGTTTCTGAAAGCACAGCAAGCAATGAGATATACCCAAATGAGAATCACCACAGTTATGATGAGAATGACATTAACTTTCCTCCATTCTTTTCTGATATTTCCCAACAAACCAGCTTTGCACGCATCACAGTTGTAGCACAGTTGGTTTGGGTCATTGTTCCAGATGGAGCAATCTGGGTCTGCTATTGTGTTTGTTGGGTTATTCCACACCGTTGGGTTCATATACTGGTATCCACATATTGTTGGAGGTTTACAACATCCTGACTGCACAATTTGGAGAGAACAAAAAGCAAGTGGTAAACAAAGAGAATATAAAGCTACATATATTTGTAAACTACTAGTTACATCATAACTTATGCTTATTAAACACTATCGACATTTATCGTGCTACCTACTTGACATACTTGAAAAGAAAAAACGAGTTCAGATCGCCTTTAGATGTGAAGCCAAAACATGTCAATCCTAAACCCCTTCACGGAGTAAGATGATTGTTGAGGGGGAGGAGGATGGGGGCCGGGAAAAATAACGTGCAAAGCCACTTTATGCTTGAGACACTAAAGGTCCCAAACAAACATATTAGATGCAGAAGCTAGCAACTACTATATACTAGTTAGTAACCTTCATTATCTTGTACTATGTATAGAAATAACAATATCTGAACTCCATGATTCCAGAGTGATTTCCTAGGGTAGTCAAGTACATTTGTCCACCTTACAAGTGGAAACTAGAAAGAGCGGTCACTACTAGTGTCGTCTATAGAAAGCAAATGCCAAGAGGCCCATAAATAGTTAGAGAGGTTCAAGATCACAGACTGGTAGTTCCTATATATTGCATACAGCCAATGGTCAGCTCTTCATTCATAGCACCATGATTAATGGACATGCTCTGTGCTAAAGACGAAATCTTTTTGATCTAGGTTCAAGTTAACTCGATCAATCCAAGCCCCTCCATCTTGGTCCTATCGGCATGAGATCGAAACAGGACGTAAGAAAATTTGTATTCCACACAAGACCTTAGCACACTTAAATCTCTTCAGTATGACAGCATACTGAAACAATAAGCTACAAGAATGACAGGTCCTAAGTAAGATTCATACTATCTTTCATGCAAATATGATTGCATTGAATTTGAACAAAAAGTTCTCAACAGACATTGATGTGGTGAATCTGTGTGAGCTATATAGGCTCATAGTGATTTCTTGTGACACAACTAGTATAGAACCTAGAATTCATGGCATTTGGCACTGAGTATGTGTTCTGATATTTTCAGATAGAATAATCTAGATATCCAGATTCATCAATCTACAACCTGGTAAATTCGACAAGTGGGCCAAAGTCAAGAATCATATTAGTTTGTCTCAGTATGGGCAATAATGCAGTTTTTGAACTCTATTAGGTTGACAAAACAACTAAATGTCTTCCAAAATTATGGACTGATCCTTTCATTCACCAACAAGCGCTCATGGTAGGTCCCATCCCACTATAATAAGTTTGAATATCGCAACACCTTTTTCAATTTTTAATTAATTAACAAGTAAATAGATTAATATGCTCAGGTAATGGCGCAGTAATTAAAGTCAAATCTCCAATAAGTTATCAAAAATTATGATTTCATCATAGTACATTTTAGTTCATGTCTTGCCCTTTATCTTTTGTTTTCTCCAGCTCTCTACAACCACCAAATACTTCTGTTTTATCTGCACTTTATTCATGCTCTTTTGACAAATTAGAAAAGTAATGATCCTGAGGTCCCCCCCCCCCTCTTTTTTTTGGAGGGTAATCTACTTGAAATATATCAACACAATTATCAACCAAATTCTTACTTCTACAAAAAAATTCAAACTTCTTAGTGTAAAATGATTGTCCTAAGCTTCTTTCAATTATCTGGACATGCTAAAAATCCCTTCTAAGAGGAAGGGAAATGACCTGACGAGTCGATCTTTACAATAATACGATTGAGGTAATTAACAGCTATCTACCAATTAATTCTCAATAAAAACCGTTCTAACTTAAAAAGCAGAGGAACGAAAATCTTACTCTGTTCTTGGGCTAAATTTGGAAAGGAAGAATAAAGGAAGAGGTGGAATATACCTGGATAGGGGAGAGATGAGCAGCGAAGAACTGATCAGCAGTAATAAACTCATTATTAAGCTTAGGACAAATATTAGAATCAGCCAAACAAGCCCTTATCTTCCCCCAATTATCAGAACTTGTAATATGATTCCTGAGCCAGGAAGAGAACCCAGCAAGCCTGTACTCACTGTAACCCCTACCGGGTACCAAATACGCGCCGTTGGGGCGCGTAACCACAAAGGCAAGAACTAAGAGGACAAGTAGAAGGATGATAAGAATGGCCATACACACCAAGTAGACACCCAAAAGTCCCTCTTTTTTCCAGTAAGCACCGACAAAACCAGCTAAAGAAACTAGCATAACGGCGAGACCCATGAAAACAACCGGCCAACGGAGCCAGTGAATGCACTCGTTGTCCGGCTTTGAAGCAAGCCACGTACCGGCGGCGATTATAGGGATGGAACACATGAATGCAACAAAGTTCAAGAAAGCTGTAATATTGTTGCTCAGAGACATGGCTATGGCTGGCGTCGAGATATTTTAGTTTCCCTCTTTTGGTAGGGGAGAGTGAAAACAAGTGTTTCCAGTTCTTGTTTTTGTAATTTGGAGAGTCTGTAGTTTAGTTTCAAAGGAGTTCGTTAATGGAAGAGGGGAAAGTACTGTAGTAAGAAGTGTGTGACAGTTCTGGAAGGAAAACGCGGCGGAGGCCACGCGTACTTTCTATAAGTAGCAGTGACCAGAGAGCAGCGAGGCACACTGATAAATTCACAAAAAGTGGGAAATTTAACTTAAGCCCCCTATAATATCATAGTTACAAATATGAACATATTGTGCTTTTTCTATATCCACAATTGCTATACACAAGATTTTATACATATTTGTAACCGGTTGGCTAAAACAACTCAACGATACTTTTAACATAGCATGATATTGTTTGCTTTGGGTCAAGTTTTTATAATTTTTTTCAAAAGGCCTTATACTATTAAGAGGTTCATACACCTTATATGTAGGCTCCTAATCTTCTCAGCTACCAATATAGACTTTGATCACCCGAAACCCGCAACTAGCTTTTTCTCTTGTGCGCATCTTCAAGCTCGTAAAAGTAAGCAAATCGAGTCTTGCACCTTCATTTTGCTACCGCCATACTCGTCTTGTTGAATTGGGCTCTGAAACTAGTTGTAGGGCTCAACCAGCCCAAAGATACTCTTAACATGGTGTGATGTTATCCGTTTTGGGTCAGACCGGCACTGTTTTCCCCGAAAAACTTCACGCCACTAAAAGATCTCTGCACCTTATATGCAGGCTTCAAATTTTACCGCTATCAATGTGAGAATTTATTCGCACACTCAACAGTAACGATATATTATCACAATTCAATTAGTATGTGTGTTTAAATTTAAGTGAGATTTTAAAAACTTTACTCTTACTTCAAACTATTAATGTTTACTATATACTATTTATGCGATTTTAATGTTAGTCTATCAGATAACCTCACTTCTAAAATTCTCAAAATTTCAAGTTATTCCGCCGTTTGAGTTAAAATTTGCTGTCATTTTTTTTGGGTCAAATTAGTACTTTTTAAATTTTTCAATTATATATATTACATGATGCACAATTCAAATTATTGTCTTAAATACCGTAATATGTTTGATTCATGTATTAAAAATTAGTTATGCAATGTATAATCTAAGCTTGTGTTTAATTTAAAACTGTACAAAATCTTCTTTACAATTATACCCTTGAATATTCTTCTTTCTGTATATAAAAAAATTTAGGAAAAGGGTTTGAGGGGCGGTTTAATAATTTTAGGGTCTTATCCAGGTATAGTTAATGCAGGGATTAGTAATCCTTGGTATTAGCTAAGCCTTCCTATGAGGTATAAGTAATCCATGTATTAGGTATGCATAAATTGAATTGAGCAACCAAATATTGTATTGGACGGATTAAATTTTTATATAGGAATTATTTTACTTAGTACAGCCTACCAAACGACACCTAAATTTTTGTGTAAGTGGAGATTTGGTTGAAACCATAACAAAATGTTTAAATGTGATCTATATTTCACCCTTGAAATATTCCTTAATTTCACCGATATTTCAAATATTGATATTTAGCATTTGTAAATAATGGTTTGATGTTGCAAATAATAATACTCAAATCATTATTTGCAGTACTGAACTTCAATGTTTTCAACAATAAAATACTATTATTTATAGCAAAAATTACTATATAGTCCTCCATCTATCTGCCGTCCATTTGGGGGAAAACAATATTAGAAGCAGACAGGCTTTGGTTTCTCCCATAGTGTCCTACTACGCTACAATTTTTGCAGTTAATTTTCACATAAATCAAGACATTTTATTTTACTGCTGCAATTCCTTTCGTTTGACGTGATTTTTAACATAAATATATATAACATAACTCAGTTACAAAAACATTATTTATATAGTCCATTTCAGATCAGATCAAGTACAACAACCACGTCTCCATGCTTCTCAACAAACTCCAAAACTTTATTGTATGTGGTCGAACTCAATCACTTGCATAGGGAATATCAGGTTCGAAGGTCGAGACCGGACGTCATCAGAACGGAACTCGAAGCCATGATATCCGAAACGAGATCGTTGAGGTCGATTAAGGTAAATCACCCTAGGGTAATATTATCAGATTTGCGTAACAGAAGTACTAGAAATCCTGTGATACGTAAGTATCTCGGTGGTAATCACGGCGAAATCAGCAAAGACGTTGAAATCAATAATTCAAGGGATATTTTACCTTATAGATAGATTTTTTTACCTTGTATAAGATTCATTCCCCTCTCTATGTAGCATGATTGTAAAAGGATCATGAGGAAAAGAACGATCAAGATACAAAAAATACAGTCTGTTCTAATTATTTTCTTTATCCATTTGCTTCATATTTGTCTAGCTTAAAGAATTCTATCAAGGTCAAGCTATTCTAGACTTGTGGTTTGCATTTTTCCTCAATTTAAAACCACGTACAAATTTAATAGTTATCCGAAGCCAGCGGCAAACACTTATCACCAAATATAGAAGTAAAATAACTTGAATAGAAATGTAAAATGAAATTATTTCTTGGAAACTTTGAAGAGTAGATGATGACTTCAAACCGAACACAAAACCCTAAAAGAAGGAAAGTGAAAACGCATTAGGCATGGTATCACAATCCTCATCTGACTTGTACTCATATAAAGAATTAAAATTTACAATATGGTCGATTAAATAATACTAATATTCTTCATTGGCTACGTATTTAATTTCGCGGGCTTTACTTGATAAAAAATAATTCCAACACTACAATTTCTGCATTACTAATTTTTGCATTTCCTGTGTTCGTACCAGACGGCCTTAGAGTTATGTAAAAGAAAAAAAATACGTAATATACTAGAATATTAGAACTGGAGTTTCAACAAGTTTAGAACTTATTCCCGCATTTTGTATGAGCTCTTTTAATACATGGAGTTACGAGTTTGGTTTAGAAGCTGAGGGGTTCTTCACATTGTCAAGAATATTAACACACACAAAAAAAGCCCCTTTTTTGCCAGAATCTCCGGTGTGCGCGGCTCCCTCCGGCTGTTTTTTCCGGCAAATGGAAAGTTGGGTACCATTGTTTCATATATTCTTGAACTCCCTTTGTCCTGAAACCGAAGCATCTCTATGGTTGCAAGAATCTTTCAACCAATCTGGCCCCACCACGATTTCAACAACCTCCTTCCTTTCACTGCTCACTAAACCTACCGATTCCGCGTCTTCTCCATCTCTCACAAAACGGTAAATTTAGAATTGTATTGGCTTATCTTTACTTAATTTTACTTTTGAAGCTTAAAATTGAAGTTTACTTGTTTACCAGTTTAACTTAATCTGAATTGAACAAAGATGAATTGGTGTTTGTGTTGGCAGGGTTATGTGGATACAGACTCTACCAAATGCAGTTCAAGCTCGTATTTTGTCATTTCTACTTTATGATAGCCGGAGATTTTGTGAAAGAGACTTGTGTCAGCTTGCAGAAACTATGTTGAAAGAATACGAAGAGCTTGATTTTTGGGTAAAGCGGGCTGCACATCAACTGCTTGACGTAGTGTCTAGGTCAAACCATGAATGGGTAGCTAGCTTGAACTTGGATTCTGAAGAAGCACAAGTGGATGATGAATTTAGTTCATTACCCAATTGGCTTAAGGATGCTGCCAATGGCAGTGATTTGATGCTTCCATGGTTGCCTATATCAAAGAAACAATTCAACTTGGCAATGCAGTTTAGTAGTTGTGGAGAAAATGATGATCCTTTGAGTGAATTCGAAGAGGGTAAACGAGAACTGATGGATGACGTAATGGAAGAGGTTGATGAAGTAAGTGAGGAAGTAGATGACTACTTGAACCCTCAAGTTGAAGAAATGGCTGGGCGCTTGAAAGACAGGTTGTTGTCTCTTCAGTCTACTGCTGAGGCTGTGGAGTTGGCAGGAGAAATTCAGCAGCTTTGTACAGGAGGGGGAAAGTCTTTCGCTGTTTTGAGTATAATTGAACCTTGGGGAGCTGATGATGAGACAGCTGCAGTTTTAATGTCCCATCTTCTCGATGGGAATGAAGATGAACTTGGTTGGCCCAGTCACGTTCTTTGCGCTGTCATTCTTCCCAAGTTGTTGCTTTTGAAAGAACCAGCTTCTCGTGCATTACTAACGGCAGCAATAGAGTACAGTAAAGTTCATCCGAGAGCTGCAGAGTATGCGCTGCTATTGCCGCTGATTCTTAGAATGGAAGGCATAAATAGCCCTATTTGTGATGTAATAACAAGGATAGTTAAAGAATCTTTGCACCCAGGCCATATTTCTGCCCTCTGCCGGAAACTTCTCTGCGACCAGGACAATCTGAAGAAATCTATCTGCCTTCCCTGTCATCAATGCTTAATTGGAAGTGAATTGGTATGGACAGAGTCATTATTTAATTTGATGCAAAATATCCTAAATCATAACATTCATTTGACTCAGGACTCCGTTGATAGACTCGTTCAGTGTGCTTGGGAATCTGCTGACAGGTTTTCAAAGTCATTGAAATTTGGAAACTTTTTATTATGTTTTGTCACCAAATGTGCTCCTCTGTCGAAGTCTCAAAAATCTTTGCTCTCGGAAGCCACTCAGCGTACTAATACTCTGGTGACAAAATCTGTGTTGTCAAAATTGTCTAGTTTGTAAGTGTCTCTATACCCTGTTAAACAAAGTGCTATGTAAATACATCATTGTTCTTTAACTTGGACCACTTTTTGGACTTAGTTTCTTTAAGTAGCTACTATGATAATTTTACAACAAGTTTGATAGGAATTAACCTAGTTGTTTATACAGATGGTATTTCTTAATAGTTTTTTACTGAATCACATTATTGTTTTTTCCAGTTGTAGTTATAATGATATTAATACCCTTATGTCATGCAATACAAGAGAGATGTTCTTCCTTGTCTTGGGCCTGTGTGGGTTGATAAAACTGAGGATGGATGTTTAGCAATTAGTTGGACAAACATAACGGTTGGACGGAGGACACGTGAAAGAGAGTCTTATAAACTCTCTCTCCCCATCCCCAATTTTGTGTTCTTTAAATCTATTTCAGGAAGGTGTAAGGTTTTTCTCAGATTTACACTAAACAAAAATAATTTAAAAATATTCCGAGTTGACAAAGGGTCTTCAGGAGGATTTTGTCTGTGAGTCTGCATATGGTGCTGTATCTCTTTCTAGATGATAAAAAAGAGAATTTAGCATTATACAGATTATTCTTCGTCAAAAGAATGTTATGCTCACAGTGATAGGCAGCAGGTAATTATCAATAACCATTACCAAGACATGAGTAGTTAGTTTTCTTTTATTGATAACAACCAAAATAAATCAACTTATATTTGCTCTTCTGCAAGTGTCATTGGTCTATGAATAACGACCTCTCAGAGCAATTCTAACTTTGACCTTAAAACTCTTAATGAGATGTTACATGATAAAGGAAGCTTATATACATTAGCTTCTCTTGAACTATAACCCCAAAGAAGGCTCAAACAGAAAACAAGAAGAAGAGGGCACTCAAATGATAAGTAACAATAGCATAAACTTGAACGAGTATTGTTCTTTTTCAATGTGAAGACTTCAGTGCCTGTTCGCCAATGTCTTTGCGGACTCAAACCTGGGGCCTTTTTCCGCAAACTTGGTTTTGGAATAAAGATTCAAATAATCCTGAAAGCGGAGATGACGCGGATACAAGAGCTTTGATGCTGGAGAAATGATGGCCTCACCAGCAGGGTTGTAAAAGGTGGCAATGGAAAGTCTGTTCCCATCCTTTTCAGCCATCACTCGGTGTTGAATGCTCTTGTACATCCCATTGCTTAAAATTTCGATTTGATCACCAGTGTTTACAAAAATTCTATTGTTCTTGGAAGGTGGAATTTTCACCCAATGTCCATCTTTAAAGAATTCCAGACCAGGAACTTGTTCGTCTTGGAGTAAGAGAATGATACCACCAGCATCTGTGTGCTCACGCAATCCCCTGACTAATTCAGGGCGCAGACATTGAGGATATATTGCGACTTTTGTTCCAACAGAAGGACCCTTGCTTCCTGAAAATGCTTCCTTAATGTAACACTTTTCTAGGCCAAGATTCTCACACATAAGTTCTGAAAGATTTTCTGCAAGTTTGATCAGCTGATCAATGTATCCATCTACTGCTTTGCTGCACATTTACTTGTTTGTTATAAAACATCCAACATAGTTCAGATGTAACATTCAATAATGTTAAGAGAAGACTTGTTTCATGGATAGATTGTCAGTGACTTCTAAGTGCATGACACATAAGTTGTGTGCGTGCTCATTTGTTGAAGTGTTGAAGCTTTACGCTCTGGTGTTCTTTACTTACCAAAGATCCTTTGAAAGACCTTCAATCTCATAGATGTTAGAACTTGGACGATGCCAAAGAAAGAACGTGCTTTCCCAGTCTGTGTTGTTGATGCTTTCTTTCTTCTCTAAGCTCATAGGTAGCTCTGATTCATAGAACCGTTTCTTCATATTGGCTTCATAGTGCTGAATCACGAGCTGCTTCACATTGTCCATCAGGTTAGTGTCAATTCCATGGTTCTCTATCTGCATAAATTGAACATTTCTGTTAGTATCAATATCTTAAAAGTGCTACTACAGAAAAGCAGAAATACAACATTCATTACCATAAAGAAGCCCCATTTTTCACAAGCGTGATGGAGAAGTGCCATGGTTGCACTTCTCTCCTCACCTCCAAGCTTACTAAAGTCGATCACCGGAATCTCCATATTCTTGTTCCAAGTACGAAGGAAAGAAGCTACTTGGCGGACTATATATAGCCATAGGAGTAAAATATTTTTACGCGGTGGGGTTGGTTAAAACAAGCAGTTAGATTTGAATAACAGGTAGTTGCAGTTGTAACCTAATTACCTCATTCGAAGGAGAAATTATTGGGTGCATTGGGATGAGCAAGGAATAGTATATGTCCAAATTCACTTCATATCAAAACCATGTGATTATGCTGTTATTTTATGTTTTGACAATCTACAGCCGATTTTGTCTTACAAATAAAGCTTTATTTACTGAGTTTCTAGGTAATAATATTTCCTGATAGGATGCTTCCATGCCACTAAATTCCATTCATGTGAATTTCTCTTTATTTTCTCTGTATTCTACTGGTCAACTAGGACTTGTTTATATTCTTTTAGTAATGTTGGAAACTTTACGTACAGTAGTTGGTATTTCCTCAAATTGCAATTCGTTGGTTTGAAGAAACCAGGGGCTGTGAGTGATGGAGATCAATTGCCTTGGCCTGGATTCAGTGGGCGGTTTTGGTTTTGAAACTTTAAATATCTATATTTGATATGACTTTCAAACTAGCTGTCTTGATCATTTCCTTTTAGAGGCCATTCAGAACATTTTGCTGAACCAAAATCCCAAATGTATCTTTCTTTGTTAAGTAGTATTTAAGATTTGTATCGTTTACCAATTGGTTTTCTGTCATTGCTTACTTGTAGTCTCTTGAAAGCATTGTGCTACTTTCCCTGCATCGTCTGTTCATAATTCATTCAAAATATGGTTTTGTGTAACTTGGCCTGTTTGTTGAATGTTGATTTTTCACTCCAATGAAAGTGACAACTGACATACAGAATACACATCTAGGGACTTACAAATCGCTTTTATACAAACTGGCTTACATCCAATTGGTAATGTATTGTCTAGTTTGGCCCAACCTTTTGGGTGTCATACTTTTGTTTGCTTGAGCTAACTAAAAAGATGTCTCTAACTTTCTTCCCATTCCGGTGTGACCGCTAAAAGTCAGACTAAGAGTACACATTGTATGATTGAAAAATGCCGTTGCATACTACCCGGTGCTTACGGGTCTGACTAGTGCCTTCTCTCCAATAGCTGCTTCAATCAATGTTAAGTCTGACTACGCCCGCAGCTGATTACTTATTGAAAGACCGAACAGGAAATGAAAAGTTGTACTACAACAACTGTAAATAAACATTTCCTCCCCGCTCTGACTTTGATCGACTTGCCCGCACAACGTCTTTTTTGAGAGAAGAGGTCAAGGGGCTAAGTGACTCTCGAAAGTCGTCTTTTGTATCGCGTCAAGAGAAATAACATAGATAAGATCATTGCTTAAAGAGTTTCATTGTGGAATTGATCTCGAAATTGGATCCCAATAGTTAGCCTTCACCACGAACCCCTTTCAACAGTTGTTACATACAATTTTCTTTATATATCCAAAAAGATGAGTTAAAAGAATGATAAGTTTAGCGTTTCACGAGCCACAATTCTCTAGAGATAACTCAGATTTCAGATTAGATTGCATATATAGAAGAGCATTTGACACATTAAAATATGTCTTGGATTACAGTGACAAAGTATGAGTGGTTAAAATACAATTTTTGCGGATCTAACTTCCCTATTTGGGGGTCTACTTTGCTGGTAGATAAGATGAGGTGCTATGATTTTACTTGGGCATTTTGGGGAGTAATGATAAACTCTAACAGCTACTACTACTTATTTGGTCTTGTCTAGATAGAATGACAAGACAGAAAACAAAGAGGAAATATGAGTGGGTTAAAAACAATTTGAACAAAAGAGAATCACAATCGAATTCACTTATATTTCATGCCAAGTAAAAACTGAATGGGTGATTAATGGAATGGTTAAAAATGGGTTAAGCAAATTATATAAGTATACGGTGTACGTTTTAGAAAAATTACCTCATCTGACTCCATTCAATATCGACTTAATGAATCTCAACAAATGTATCTGTTTACCCCGAATTTCGGATAACAATTGAATTTTATACGTGGTTTTAAGGCTATGTGATTCAATTTGATACAAGTGACGAATAATATAACGGAAATTAAAGTCAATAGATAAATGGAGAAAAGATACAAACCACAAGCCTTGGATAATCCTGGCCTTGACCGATTCTTCCAAGATAAAAAGTAAATATAAATGGAGCCAAATGAACAAAGTAATATAGAAAAATAATAAAAGCTGTTTTCTTTTCTCTGTATTGATGATTTTCTTGAGGTGCCCTTGAACAGTTACATTGGTCCTTTATATAGTTGGGGATAATCTTTTATACAAGGTAAGAATCTATTTACAAAGTAAAATATCTCTTGATTTGCTGGTTTAACGGTCTTATTGATTGATGTCGAGATTCCCGTCGTGATGCTTACCTATCACGGATTTTCCAGTCCTTTCGTCATTCAAATTTGATGACCTACCCTAGAACGTTTGCTGGAATCGAGCTCGATAGACTCAGTTCGGGCATCCTGGCTTCATACTCTGATTCAATATCACTCGGTCTCGACCTTCGATCTTTGGTACCTCGACCCCGATTTATCGAAAAGTAATCATAATAGATCCTAACCGTATAGAATCAAGCCCGCTTTAATTATATATAAGCCGACCTGAGTTCGACCCGACACAGTATCTATTTCATGTATAGTGAATGATGAACGTGTGTACTCAACGTTCCTTACAATGCACAAGTAGCAAAGAGGTGCACTTTTCTTAGTTTCGCAAATTAGAAATCTTTTCTGGTCAAGCTAAGAATATGCTTTCTATTTCGTTCAACTCAAACTGCACTTTTTACATGATAAGCTAAGTTATTATGTACACTAATATGGAAATTGGAGTATTATAATGTACTCTGTTTCCTGGATGTATCGGAGGTAATGGAGAAAGCTCGTTCGGGTTGAGTGTTTAAATTGTGAGGGGTCGTTTAGTACGAACACAAGTAATGGAGAGATTAGTAATGCAGAGATTAGTAATGTAGGTATTAGTAATGCAGGGATTATATTGCTGGGATTATTTTCTATAAGTATTTGGTTCATTGTATTAAAAATTAGCTATGCAATGTATAATCTAAGCTTGTGTTTAGTTTAAAACTGTACAAAATCTTCTTTACAATTATACCCTTGAATATTCTTCTTTCTGTATATAAAAAAAATTTAGGAAAAAGGTTTGAGGGGCGGTTTAGTAATTTTTAGGGTCTTATCCAGGTATAGTTAATGTAGGGATTAATAATCCCTTGGTTTCCTTGGTATTAGCTAAACCCTCCTATGAGGTATAAGTAATCCATGTATTAGGTATACATAAATTAAATTGAGCAACCAAACATTGTATTTGACGGATTAAATTTTTATACAGGAATTATTTTACTTAGTACAGCCTACCAAATGACCCCTGAATGTGGCAGAAGCAAGGGAAATAACTCGCTCGGATGGTGTATTTTAATTAAATATACAAACATACCATGGTTAAGTGATTTAATGCGATGTAGATATGTATTAATTAATCATGATTAAGGTGTTAAAATCATTTCATGCGTCTATTAGTTTATCGTAAATACTATTGGTTTCACACAGACTTCTCTCAATCAATTATAATTAATTAATATATATTCTCATATGAGTAAGTTGCTTAACCATGACAATTTATTTAATTCAGTCTAATTACCAGCTATGAGTAAAATTTTGTTGAAAAATATTAGGAATGAAAGTATTAACTAGAAAGATAATAAATAAAGAAGATGTAACAACAAAGGTGTTGTCTAATAGAAAATTTTCATCGTTATTCATATATAAATAACAAAGAAACATCCTATTTCCAAGATACAATGAAACATTCATAAATAAAATGCACCCTTCAAATTTTGTAGTATCAAATTTTCACAAAAATTAGGTGTATTCTTTAAATAATTGTTACACCTTTTCTCAAAAATATTATGTACATTGTCTAAACAAATTACATTTTAGTTTTCAAATTACATCTAAGTAAACACATCAACTTTTACCATCATATGTGGCATGATTGTCACTATTGTTTATAATAATTGCATTGGGAAAGATCTAAACTCTAGATCCAAAGAGAAAAAAGGTAATATCTTTAAGTTTCAAACAAATTTACTTTAATAGAAAGTGGTTAAAGAGACACATGCTTATAAGAGCAATTCCTCTCAAAATCTCACTCAAAAGGTGTTGAGTTGGAATCCCATTCTAACTAAGAATGAGTCATTGTCCTTCTTCGATCCTGACTGCTCAACCTGAGAGTGGACAGCTAATGCGTTTTACTTATTGAACAGGATTCTATGATCGGTCCGTGACCTCTGGATGCCGAAGGCGTTTTTGGGAATCTCATAGTTCCTACAAGTGCAATGCCTTATAAAATTGTTATGAAATATTTTACCTTTTTGTGGTTTAACATTATGTAATTTTTTTTGGTTTTAAAAATTCTTCCCTTGAATTGTAGAATAGTTAAATATTTTCTTCACAAAAAAGAAATGATATTTTTTTCAATTTATTCACCTTTAAAAAAAAAAAAAAAGAATTCCGAACGATTTCGTTTGCTTAGGGATAAAGATTGGTCAAGATGTTTCAAGATCTGACTAAGGTTGACTGCCACCTGGTGTCGCCGTTCGTCGAACCGTTTTGTCACCGGAGCGTTTGTTACACGCGCTAAAACCTCGTGTGCACCACTCAGCGGAAACACCTGACGGGAATCACAAGAAGCGAATATGAAGGAGGACTTTTTTGTACTTTCACTCAACTTCTCCCGGGGCCCGATGCTTTCCTCTTTCTCTCTCCCCTAAAACTTCCCTCCGTTGGGCAAACGTGAACGTGTAAACACTTTGAGTTCGACGACGGTTAGTTAGCTTCAATCGGCTGCCGCTCACCCCACCCTTTTTCCACATAAAAAGTCACCTTTCTCTCTCTAAAACCCTCACTCATCAGAGTTCTCTCTCTCTCTCTAACATCCAGTGCAAATGAGAGGGCTTTTCGTTCTCCTCCTCATTCTCACTTTCACCTTCCAATGCGTTCTCTCTGATGCCGATGCGAAGCTTGAAGATGCAGACGACGTCGTCAATGCTTCTGAATTCAACTCGTCTAGATCTACGGAAGTTAGCTTCGCTAACATGATCGATCGAGCTCTCGAAAAGGAGTTCAACGAGACTGACGACAAGTCCGATGGTTAGTTCAATTCCTACTCTTCATTTTTTAGGGTTATATTCAATGCTATGCCTCGGCTTGAGGGAACTTGAATCCAACAAAACATGCAATGCGAGAGCTAAAATTGTATGTTTGAGTAGCTATTTCCCACTAGTCTTCAAGTTTACCTCTTTACTATTTACACTGTTAAATCTGGATAATATGTTCTCTTTGGGGAACAATTTGAGTGGAATTACTAGATGGACTGACAATGTTGGTACTTGTACGTGTCGTTACATTTGTGCGGCAAGATCTTCTGTTTTTAGATTTGGTTGTTTATTCTCTGATATGTTATTTGAAACTCGATAAACCTACCTCTGATGCTGGTGATTAAGTTTCTGTAAACTATTTTGTGATTTAGGATTCAGTAGCGTCCATTCTGGTCTTTCTTCTGTTCTCTCATACGATTATTTATTTATTTTTCATTTCAGCAACTGATCCCAGAAGCTTCAACAACAGCGTGGCAGATCAAGAGGTTTGCCCCTACTTCCTTCGAATTGTCTGAAATAGTGAAAATAATTTGGCGCCTATGACTTGTAAAGTTTGAACGAGAAGTTATTGCAATAGTTCTCCGGTTAGCTGTTCCTCGAAATAGTTCTTGGATAAGATATTTGTAGTTTGATTGCTGATCTGGAACTTTAATTGCTTTTTGAGGGGTTTATAATGTATTTGTTTGCTACAATTTTAGCGGTTTTACTATTTAGCTATAAATGGGAACTATTTAAAGAACTATTATTCAAGGATGAGTTTTCTGGACTGCAATTAGGAGCATCTTCTCTGACAAAGTACATTCTTGTTCTTATTGCAGTTCTTTTCCTAAAATTTCTGTTTTGCTCTTTTGGTCAATTAGCATCTGTTAATCAGCCGAAGAATCATTTATTACCAACTGGTTGGGCTTCTCTTAGTTGAAGGAGATAAGTGTTGGTGCTATGATCTGAGGTCCAGCGGTTGGTCTGCTCATATTGAGACTGAAGCTTAACCCATATACTCCATTAAACCAAGTTGTGGAATGTGGTGCATGGTAATGGTGATGCTTGGAGTTCAAGTTAGGCACAACACACTTTTGATTACAATGAAGTAGAATGTTTTTGTTAGCTAAATGATATTGTGATATTTAACCGGTTGTTTGTGTGAAAAGATGAAAATCTGCAATTGACAAGAATTGCTAATAAAACATTGAGGGTCTTTGGGAAGTAAAAAGAATGAAGTGCTATTATATTGTATATAAATTTATGAAATAAGGAATTTGATCTTGGAGTTCGTTGGTTGTTCTTGCTCCTGAGAGCTAGATACAGATTAACGTGGCTTCTATTGTGAGAAAAGATTCTCAAAATCGGTAACGAGATGTTATTTTGAGTTATTGTGCTAGTAGATTGTTTTAAACGGTGCATTATTCTTTAGCTTAAGGCTTTATTCTTTGCTTACCATGTAGTTTGCCATTTAAATAAGAAGTGTCAGAGAAGAATCTTAAGATGTGTTTTCCTGTTGATGTTATCACGTTGACCTGAATATTTCTTGAAATGCTTCATTTCTCAGGCAGTTTTGGAAACTGTTGCTAGGGTCAAGCCCAAGAAGAATGAGACGAAGGAGGAAAAGTAAGTTTAATCTTGTATTTGGTACATGCTATGCTACTTTCAATAGTCTCCATGTTATTGGAAGTGAAAGGACTGAATGGTGTTGGAATAACTGGTTTCTATTAGGTCGTTCCAGTTGCATGATGTTTTCCACCTGGAGAATGACAATGGAGCTGAAGACACACCTACCTTGATAGATCGGAAGGTACCTATTGCATCTAGAAAGTATTGGGTCTGCTAATAGGTCACACTGGAGCACTAGTAGTAGTGAGAGATGATTATGGATTAGTGAACACGATTTACTAACTGGTGCCTTCACTCCTGCTCCCCCATCAGGATAATGTCTTTATCATGTCTAATCCCAAGTCGAAGTTTCCAGTGCTGCAGCTAGACTTGAGGTTAGCTATATTCTTCCCTACATCCTGGTCATTCTGAACTAAATGAAAAAAGAAGACTGTTCTGTTAAGAGGAGCTATATTGTTTTAACTGATCTGATTTTACTGTAAATCAATTGGCAGATTAATATCGGATCTAGTTGTTGTCATTGTTTCTGCAACTTGTGGTGGCATTGCCTTTGCTTGTGCTGGACAACCGGTGTGTTAATTCATCCTTTGCATGTTTTTTATGCTAACTGGATAGCCTCTTTTATTTTCTTCTGCATTTGTACTATTTTACATGCTGATGATATTATCTTGGCTGCTTTTACACATTTTACTTTATGCATTAAACTTCAGAAACAAGTAAGTCCTATCCTGTTAATATCTTTCAGGTTTTCACAGGATATTTGCTGGCAGGATCTGTAATTGGACCTGGGGGTTTTAACTTTGTCAGTGAAATGGTGCAGGTATGTTGATTTCCAGTCTGATTCATTAAAACTGACAAAGATTATGTTATCGCGTAATACCTTTTATTTGGTCTAGTTTGCATAGACATTGAGTAGGCACTTATTTGCAATCTGTATTGCATTAATATTCTGCCTCCCTTGGGTAAATGTTAGCTGTGTGTCTGTTATCAGCTTGTCCATCACCATAATAAGCAACTTAGCAAATTTACGGTAGAAACTGCCGAAGTCCTTAAACTCTAATTATTCCTTCTCTTGAGGATCAGGACATTGTATGAGGCATCAAAGCTTTTTCTAAGCTTTCAAACTGATGGAATAATTGAGTCAGGATTTGATAACTTCCCAGCACCTCCAATAGAAGGGCATGGAGAACCCATCAGGCCTATGTGCTTTGTACCCCATTGAACTACCAGCTCATTTCTTCTTTAAATTTTCTAGGGATGGCATCACTTTGGAAGGAAGTCCATCTCTTTGCTCCTTGTAAAGTGATAAACTTCAACATCACTTCTCTGTTAGATTCTTGCGCCTCTCAGATCTCCCCAGTGATCTTTAGCTTATCAACATGGTGTATCTCCTGTGGGCATTGGCTATTTTATGGAAAAATTTGGTGCTTTTATCCCCTTGTTTGAGTCAAAGAGATCTTGAATTTTGCCTCCATTAGATTCTTCCAACCTGGATATTCAGTTTCCCTTTTTCTTTTTTTCTTTTTTTTTGCAGTTGTTCCTCCTCTGTTAAAGTGTTAAGATGCTTTCGTCTAGCACTCTGTCAAGATTCATAAGGCTTTTACTATTGCAGACTTCCTATTTCCTAGATGGCTAAAAGTGGTGCCGTCCCATTCCAAGTATTTCCAGCAGCTTTAGTAGTTTTGTCAGAATGTAACTTGGAATTCCCGACACATCATAAGACTCCAGGAAATCTTGACCATGTCAACCATTGATCTCAACCACATATTCTCATATCGAAGTGGGACTATCTTTGCTCCCACTGTCCCAAATTGAAGGAAAATGATCTGACGGAGTCTTAAGGAGGATAGAATGTCAAATGTACCTCAACTATACATCCCAGTCAGTAGAAAACAAGAATATTTTTTCTTGATGTTTTTCTTATAGTATTCACTTAGCCCTAGTATAACTGCCACCACATGGAGGATGGTTAGCTTGCTCCCTTTACTTGAAAATTCTCTCATTAGTTTGGAGTAAAAAGTCATCTTTTCGATAGAATAAGAAAAGAGAACTTTTATCTGATTGGGAATAAGAAAGTTGAGACTAGAGAAGCTTAATACTGTCTCCTTTTTTTTTGAATGAGCGTCTGAATGCTTTTACAAGATCTTAATGATTCAGACCTTTTAAGTGCTAATAAATGGTTGTAAAAAGAAAACATACTTAGTAGGCAGATCCAGACCTCCATTAAGTGGAACCGGATGAGGCCTATGAAGGATGTAGTCTTTTGTGCTCCTGTATTCATGTCTCCCCCAAAAACCCAGCTTAAGTCACTGCGTTAGAAAATAATTAAGCCTGAGATACAGTTGTGGCCACTAACGAACTCTTTATATCGTTAGCTCCTTTTGTCCCAAAGATCACTTTACAATCTTTCAGGCCTATTGCAGTCCACTCATGTGTTTGGCCAAATTTGACAGATTGCTCTCTGGTTCCAATCTTACACTTTGGTCTCTTAGAAACAATAGAACTCTGCCTTCCATTGTTGAATCAGTGACCTTAGTAGGCCTCTTTCATTCTTGCACTTTAGCCCCTCACTGAATTTTGTGAACTTGCACATGTTATAAATTTTCCTTTTAGCAATTGTGATCTGTAAGTGCTAATGAGTCATTGCATACTTTTTCAGAGTTTTTAGGTGCAAATGTATTTTTGGAGAGCCGCTTACTAGCCAGCTTACAATTACCGCTTCCTGGAAATTCAATTTCTTTACTGAACTGCTTAACAGCGTAGCCTCCTGATATGATTTTTGTGCTTATAGTACTTTATGTTAATTAAGTTGTCTTTTGGACCATCCCCATCTAATGTTGTGCTAATGGTCTAACTGGTATTAGGTCTTCCATATTTCCTTATCAGAAAAAAAAAGGTTAGGTCTTCTAAATTCGTGTTTCCTAATATCCAGTGGCTACATCATTCAGGTGGAAACAGTTGCTCAATTTGGTGTTATTTTTCTTCTATTTGCATTGGGTTTGGAGTTCTCCACCGCGAAGGTTTGATTTTGATTCTCTAGATTAAGACAATTCTGTATGTTATCACGTAGAGTGAAAGCAGAAGTTCATTTTTAACTTGTAACTGCAGCTTCGCATTGTTCGAGCTGTTGCTGTGCTAGGAGGGTTACTCCAAATTTTTCTCTTCATGTGTTTGTCTGGAATAACAGCCTCGGTATGTGATTTCTATTATCACCTTTTTTTTAGCTACCTTCTCAACATGCAGTTCAGCTACGGGAATCTGCATTTTTAAAATGTTGTCTCTATGCTTAAAGCTCCAGAGCTCCAGTTATGCAAAATATAACGTCCATTCTATTCATAACCATGAATCCATGATACTTACAGTTATGCGGTGGGGAAGCATCTGAAGGTGTTTTTGTCGGCGTCTTCTTATCAATGTCTTCGACAGCAGTGGCAAGTTGATGTCGTTTTTGAATTTGTCTTTCCAATTTAATTGATTGTACCATCAAGTATTTAGTCATGGGCTTTTATTCAATTTTCATGTTAGGGGGTAGAACTGAGAATACCTCTTCCAAATTATGAAAGTTTCCCTATGCGTTCCTAGGGGAAAATGGAAAAAATTTCAGTTGATAGTTAAATTTACCTAAGGTATAATTGAGGAAAGGAGACGGAAAATTGATGCCGCAGATGCATGAATCATTTTGTATTTTGGGTTCAATACCCTATATCTTTACTTTTACGAAATGTTAGGACCTTGTTGAGTGCTGTAAAGTAACATCCTCATTTTAGGAAAGATTTTTTGAATAATCTGGAAAGTGGTGTATTATAGGAAGATGTACTGATAAAAAAGTGTATTACAGAAAGATGTGCAATGGGATTCACTCCAATTTGAAAATTTTCTAATATCACAATGAATGATGCATAAGCATAGTTTCTGCCTGCATCAGTTTTGTGCTTCACTTGCTGTTAAGAAATGTGATTAGAGGTATTAAAAAGCCCAAGAAATAAGAGTAACTGCAAAGTTGTTTCAGTATTCCCTTTCAGAATGTAGAGAAGCCATCTCACTGGAATTTTGAGGAGTTCTGGCTCTCTGAATCCACTAAACACAAGACATTTTCCTTCATATCTGGCTGATAACTGAGTTGGGAAAAGGGGAAAACTGCGGAAGGGTTTGAATGTTGAATCCCCTTATTGGATGTTATGGACTGAAAATATTGTAAAGGGCTCATTATGCTTTAATTAGTAATGCTTCTTATAAATGTACTGAAGATCTTTATCTTTTTCTGAATAACAGGTGTTAAAATTTTTGATGGAAAGAAATAGTGTAAACACCCTCTATGGGCAAGTCACCATTGGAACTCTTATTCTGCAGGTCTGTCAGCTATCCTTTTCTCTTTTGTGAATATAGCAATGTTTTTGACAAATATTGGCTCACTGTTGTCTTTCACATGGATGTTTCTTATAAAAAAAGTGTTTCCTTTCACATGGATGTGTTATACCCAAAAAATTTTCCTTCTCGTCAGAATTTTCTTGTTCTTTTTCTCAAGAGTTCTTCCCTGATTGAACTATTGAGATATCTCTGGCTTCCAGGATTGCACGGTGGGTTTGCTATTCGCACTGCTTCCTATTCTAGGTGGTAGTTCCGGTGCTCTTCAAGGAATGGTTTCCATGGCAAAACTGTAAGCAGTGGTGATTGAATAATTTTTGAATTTGGAAGGCAGATTTTTTTTTTTATGTGAAACAATATGTTGTTACAGGCATTAAAGAATTCTTTTGTATCTCCATAATGCATATGTTGTTCTGTTTTCGTCATCCTTAGAGGTGAGATTATGATATCTATGGTGGGTATCTGGCAATTATGATGCCAAACGAAAGAGCTTTCAAATTAATCTTAAACTATTACCTTGTTTGACACTTTTTCTCTTAATCAGTAAGAGGTAGTTTTGTTTATTTCCAGCTACAAGTATATACTCTGAGGTATATACCGTATATCTGCATCACAACTTGTGTAATAGGCTTAAAAAATCAATCATAGCCTTAAGTATGGCTTTTATTGATAAGTTTAGCCTGACAATATAGCTGCATTGCAGGTTGTATAATAAGCTCAAAAATAGTCATAGCCTCTACATTATTAACTAAAGCAAGTTGCACCAAAAAGAAAGTAAAGAGATACAACTGTACTTCATTGTAATTATAGATTCTTTTTTTGCTCTAAATTATTACTTATTGCATTTCTTTCCTTCCAAATTGACCACCAGATTGCAGCCGGGGTTGAGTTCTAGACCTTAACTGAAGCTTTTCAAAAACCTCTTCTGCAGCATCATTGAAGTAGTTTCAATTTCTTAGGCATTGACCAGTTAAGTCCCAACATGTTTATAAAGACTTCAAAAGCTGAGAGGTGAAACTGCAGTGCTTCGTATTAGTTTGACACCTTAAGTGTGAAAACTCATTATAGCTTAGGCCAACTACTTACTGAACCTGTTAGATTTGTGCGAAACCAGTAGAAAATCAGCTGGTGAGTCATTCTGGATCCCGTTGATCTGTTCTGAACACTTGAGACATATCTCTTAAACACAACATATTTATTACGGGGCACATTCCATTATGCCATTCCATAAATATAAAGTCCACTTATGTTGATTAGTTTCACACTTTCACTGCAGTAGAACAAAAGTTCCAACTTCACTTTAGCCTCTAC
>MCJB01033233.1:0-32908 GCA_002018475.1 Nicotiana obtusifolia | reverse complement strand
GGGGGGGGGGGTGGATTTCAGTTTTATCACCGTATAGCGCCAAAAAACGTGAAATTCCAATTTTATGGTTGTAAAATACCAAAAAATGAGGAATGGTCATGGCGAGACGGTGACTATGGTTCGTTAGTTCGTATTTGATGGCCAGAAAATAATTTAGGCGATCCGGGGCCCACGCCGTAAAAAGCCAAAAATGGAGGAACGGTCATGGCAGGGCGGTGACTATAGTTCCTTAGGTCGTATTTGATGGCCCGGAAAACTTTTAGGCAATCCAGGTCCGGAGGGGTCGGGCCCAAATGGAAGGCGTGAGCTATAGCAGATGAAAATATGGGAATTGGGTAGAATTCTAGTTTTATGGCCGAAATATGCCAAAAAAACGAGGAACAGTCATGGCACGGTGGTGACGATGGTTCCTTAGGTCGTATTTGATGGCCCAAAAAATTTTTAGGCTATCCGGGTCTGGGTTCCTATGCCCACGCGGAAGGCTTGAGCTATAGCAAACAAAAATAAGAGAATCAGGCAGAATACCAGTTTTATGGCTGTAAAACGCAAAAAAATGAGTAACGGCCATGACAGGGTGGTGACTATGGTTTCTTAAAAATTTTATGAGATCCGGGTCCGGGTGCCTGGGCCCACGCGAAGGCGTGGACTATAGCACACAGAAATATTGGAATCGAGCGGAATTCCTGTTTTATGACAGAAAAATGCCAAAAAACTTGGAACAGTCATGGCGGGGTGGTTACTATTGTTCCATAGGTTATACTAGACGGCCTGAAAAATTATTAGGCGATCCGGATCCATGGTCCTTGGCCCCCGTTGAAGGCTTGGGCTATAGCACAAGAAAATATGGAAACGGGACGGACTTCCAGTTTTATGGCCGTAAAACGCCAAAAAGCGAGGAACAGTCATGTCGTGGCGGTGTCTATGGTTCCTTATGTTGTATTTGATGGCCCATAAAATTATTAGGCGATCCGGATCCTAGGACCTAGGCCCACGCGGAAGGCGTGGACTATAGCACATGAAAATATGAGAATCGGGAGGAATTCCAATTTTATGGCTGTAAAATGCCAAAAATGAGGAACGGTCGTGGCGGCGGTGACTATGGTTCCTTAGGTTGTATTTGATGGCCCGGAAAATTTATAGGCGATCCAGGTCCGTGGGCTATAGCACACGAAAATATGAGAATCACGCGGAATTCTAATTTTATGGCCGTAAAACGCCAGAAAACGAGGAACGGTGAAGGCAAGGCGGTGAATGGTTCCTTAGGTTGAATTTGATGGCCCGAAAATTTTTTAGGTGACTCCGGGTTCGGGGGCCCGGGGCCACGCGAAAGTGTGAACTATAGCACACATAAATATGGGAATCGGGCGGAATTCTAGTTTTATGGCCATAAAATGCTAAAAAATAAGGAACGGTCATGGAGGGGCAATAACTATGGTTCCTTAAGTCGTATATGATGATCTAGAATATTTTTAGGAGATCTGAGTCCGGGGCCAAGGCCCACGCAGAAGGCGTGGGTTATAGCACACGAAGATATGAAAATCGGGCGGAATTCCAGTTTTGTGACCGTAAAACGCCAAAAAATGAGGAATGATCATGGCGGGATAGTGACTATGGTTCCTTAGGTGGTATTTGATGGGCACCCAAATTTTTTTTGGCAATCCGGGTCTGGGCCTGGGCCCACGCAGAAGGCGACGGCTATAGCACATAAACATATGGGAATCGGACAGAATTCCAGTTTTATGGCCATAAAATGCCAAAAATGAGGAATGGTCATGGAGGGGCTGTAACTATGGTTCCTTAAGTCGTATTTGATGGCCTAGAATATTTTTAGTCGATCCGGTTCTGGGAGCCCGGGCCTACGCGGAAAACGCGGGCCATAGCATAAGAAGATATGGGAATCGGGCAGAATTCCAGTTTAATGGCCGTAAAATGCCAAAAAAGAGGAATGATCATGGCGGGGCGGTGACTATAGTTCCGTATGTTGTATTTGATGGCCAAAAATTTTTTAAGCGATCCATATTCGGGGGCCTGGGCCCACCCGAAAGGTGTGGGATATAACATAAGAAAATACGGGAATCTAGCAGAATTCCTGTTTTATGACTGTAAAACGCCAAAAAATGAGAGACGAACATGGCGGGGCAGTGACAATGGTTCATTAGGTCGTATTTGATGGCCTTGAAAAATTTTAGGTGATCCGGGTGAGGTCAGGCCCACGCGGAAAGCGTGAGCTATAACACATGAAAATATGGGAATCGGGCGAAATCCTAGTTTTATGGCCGTAAAATACCAACAATCGAGGAACGGTCATGGGGGGGGCGGTAACTATGGTTCCTTAGATCGTATTTGATGGCCCAAAAATATTTTAGGTGATCCGGGTCCAGGTACCTGGATCCACGCGAAAAGTGTGGGTTATAGCATAAGAAAATATGGGAATCAGGCGTAATTCCAGTTTTATGGCTGTAAAACGCAAAAAAAAAGAAAAAAGAATGATCATGTAAGGGCGAAGACTATGATTCCTTAGGTCAAATTTGATGGCCCGAAAAGTTTTTAGGTGATCCGGTTCCAGGGAGCCGGTCCTATGCGGAAGGAGTGGGCTGCACACAAAAATATGAGAATCAGGCGGATTTCCAGTTTTATGATCGTAAAACGTCAAAAAATGAGGAAAGGCCATGGCAGGGCAGTGACTATGGTTTCTTAGGTCGTATTTGATGGCCCGGAAAATTTTTAGGCGATCCGGATCCGGGAGCCTAGGCCCGCGCGCAACATGGGCTATAGCACAAGAAAATATGGTAATCGGACATAATTCTAGTTTACGGCAATAAATCGCAAAAAAAAGGGGAATGGTCATCGCGGGGTGCTGACTATGGTCTGAGGGCCCATGTCTAGTTCGATCTGTTCTGTTAGGTTTTGTTCACGTTTATCCTTCTTGTTTGCACGGTTTAATGCCTTGAAAGGTTTCTCAAGGTCCGGTAATGCTTCATACAATTCACCAGTTTTTGAGGAGTTTCTAGGCATGCACCTGTAACACACAAGAAAACAAACGTTAGAGTTTCAATAGAATGAATTTCAAGTCGAGAAAGCTGAATAAACTACCAAATTCAAACAATTCTTTTGGCTGTAATTAATAACACCGTTAATTCCCCGGATCAATGCCAATATTGATCACGCCCAACTATGCATCTTAAGAGGTCTAGAGGTCGTTGCAAATATAATCCGGTTTACAAGTCCGGAGTCGAATCCCACAAGGAGTTAACCTACTAATTACAACCACTAGATCCGCACGAATTCAAGTAATCAACCTTCAAAAATATTAAATAACGATTTGAATGTTCACTAATTAAGAGCAAAGTAATTAAAATGCAGTAATTTATAACTAACAAAGGAAATGTTGTGGACAAGATTTGGAAAAGTCTATGGTTATGATTTACCTTATTGTCGGAATCCTTCCCGCTACGTTTCCTATAAATTCGCCTAAGCATTCTCTACCGATCGTGAGTACTTTGGGTATCGTAATTCTCTTCCGAGTAATTACCACAATTTACTAGACATATTCTTTCGAACTACGCTAGCTGGTTCTAATTCACCGCTCACTAGGATCGCACCAAGGTTTCGTTATTCCTAATCCCACCTTTAAACCCTCCATATTGATTCCTCACATACATTAGGAGTGATGTTGTTCAACATCTACCTAAATATGTACCCTTTTTCTTGCAATACACACTAAATAGGTACAGTCGATTAAGAGCTCTTCAATCAACCACAATGTAAACGTAGTTGAACAAGTAGAGACAAATCAAAGGCAAATCTATATTAAACGTAGTAGCAAATCATCCTCCAAAAGGTTCCACCAAATCCTAGATTAGAAAGTTTAGCTACTCATAAATGTATCAACAATCATCATGATGTTCAAAGATATTAAACTACAAAGTACATAGATAAACGGAGGGAATTGTCGTTTGCTTCTTGCTCCACCGTGCTCTGTAGCCTTTTTCTTCTCCAAAATAGTGTCCAAACCTTTCTCAACTCATTTGGGAAGTATTTATATGTTAGGGTCGAAATTCCCCAGTCCAAATCCGGGTTGGAGTCTTTTAACATGCGACTTTTAATTACCAGGCTATAGACCTCGCGAAACCAGGCTTATAGCGCGGTTAAGCTGGCTATTGACCTCGCGAAGCCTAGTCTGTAGCACGGTTTGGGTACTTGTCATTTTTGTACTCTTTTCTTACATTTTCGTCATCTTTTTGTGCAACCTTCACTCGTCTTTGTCTCCCGATGCTCCAACACATAAAACAACATAATTTAACTCAAATATCGCATAATTAATCACTAAACTAACAACATGTAAGGCGAGTAATATACTAAAAGTATAGAATTTTAGCCTAACATCACTACACAATCATAACCATTGAGGTTTGACTTGATCTACAATATGATCAGCTAAACCTGATGGTGTGTCGGGCAATGTTGGAGAATACAGCGTCAATGATAGAGCACTGAGCCGTGCCTACTTGTTAAATTCATTTGGTTGAGATTTGTGTTGCAATATTGATAGCTTGTCCCAAACAGATTTTGGCCATTGCATCCATCATTGGAACTAGAAAGCAACTAAAGGCAAAACACATCCTGCTTACAATACAGCTATCAAATCCTTTACGCTTTCCGTCTAAAATACTACCTATTTTCAGGTGCAAAACGCCCTGTTTGGAAGAAGCCAAAATTCACTTTTGCTTTACATTAACAGCTCTAATTGTTTGCTAAAGGCTTATAAAAGATGTTCCCTTTTTCAATTTTATCTTCCCATCAGAATTTAAAACCAACCACCAAAGGGAAAATAGCTTAATATCTCTTGTCCAAACCAACAACAAAAACATAGTATTCCCACAGACTTTATCATTAGTGGGCCCTGGGGAGGATAGTATGTTCGCACACCTTACATCTATCTTGTGAAGGTAGAAAGGCTATTTCGGGTAGACCGTCGGCTTAAGAAAAGCATAATCACAACAGTTATGATTGTGATTATGGAAAAAAAACAGTAAAAAAAAAAAAAAAAAGATAACCGAAGCAAAGGGAGGCAAGAGAATGCATGTTAATCCATGCATCAAATGTTTTGCCACTTCATGTATTTGGAGAAACAACTATGCTATATATGGACATCAACAAGGATTAGAGACGCCGAAGTTACGTCTCACAATATATGTTGAGTACGTAAAACTAAGAAATAATGGAATGCGATTCTACTAAAGTTAAATTATTTGATTTGGTGTATAAACCAGTACGACTAAATATTTACTGTAAAGTATTTAGCCGTAGCAATACTACTAAGGTTAAATTGTTTTGGCTGGATGCGGGAAAATATTTACCGTAATAAAACTTGGCATTACATTCCCAAATAACAATGAGAACCTTATGAAGGTGAGAAAAATACCAAAAGAAGGCTATTCTATTAGTCCAAATCCAGATGGTACTTAGCTGTATCATTATTTACATATTTGGCTTCACTAATGAATACATTCAACAATCACAAATTACAATAGGGTGCACACTCAGCACAGTTAATACATATGGACTATAATACCGAGTTTTAGAGATGCAAACTAAAAAATTCCCTTTCAAATTTTAAGAAGACAGTACACTTTGTCATGACAGTTGATTACTCAGATATGACCAAGTGAACCTTCAAATAGGATTTGTAAGGTAAGGTTTAGCTCGGTATGTGTTTGCTTAGGTCCTATGCCTTTGGATACACCCAAATGGCTATATGCCCTCGTGAGACTTTACCGGCAGCTACACTATGACTCCTCTACATGAGGCTGCTATAGAGACAATGTGAGGCACAAAGGAGTAATTATATAGCCAAGGCATATAGGCGACACAACTAGAGCTTTTGTCCTCCTAGTACTTTTCCTTTGTGGTTTTGTTTCTTTATTAATAAAATTCTATTAAAAAGAAAAAAAAAGAAAAAAAAAGAGAGAAAAAGAATTAAGTTCATCAGGGGAAAGTGCCAAAAGGGTAAGTAATAACTGGAAAATAATCCAAGATCCTCTTTGCATTATAAAGTTACTGCAGAGTGTATAATAATTAATACAAGAGTAAGTTCAGATGCTATTCTGGAAAAGTAATTATCACTCATTTAATATTTGGAGATTTGATTTAGTCACAGTAATCTACACAGAGATCAAATGGATTTTCTTACGAAGAAAATCCAGCTAGAAAATAACTTTCAAGACTGAACATAAAAGTCTATTACAGTGATAATTGCGTTGTATGATTGTGAAACAGCAAAAAGAGATGTTGCATGTGAAATAATCTCTATAAGCCGACTAGAAAATGAGTTCAGGTTCTTTGATTATCATTTTAAATTCCAAAGTTAGTGAAGAATCTAACAGGGTTAAAAAATTTCGAGAAAAGGGTTTGCAATGCTGCCTTAATTTTACCAAGCACAGGAATCAAACCTCAAAGAGTTGTGACGTACAACGTACTTCACCTTCTTTTCCTCTTCTCCTCTTTGCAGCAAATTGCGGTGCATCTTTCCTCCCCTTGTTCCAGTACTAGATGTAGAGAGAAATTAACAAAATGCAAAGAGTTATGAGTGAATTAACTAAACACTTGATGAAAAACTTCAGAGGAAATGAACACGTAAAAAACACATGCATATGTCATATCTCAAGAAGTAATGGTGTGACTTCACGAAGATGCAACTATTTTTCAAACATATCCAATCATATAAAGGAGGGAAAAAAAAAGATGGAGATAGGAATTCGCTTGTCTATCAGCGTACAATTATTGAATTTCATTGTCCTATTTTTCCCCTTAAACGCATATTGCAGTACAACGATAGAGATTACTAGCAAAGAAAAAACATGAATTCAAGACAAAAAGAAAGATGGATCAAGATAACATCATCAAGGACAAAAGACCAGGATTATAAGATCAGCACCCCATGACAGCACAGTTATACACAAAACTACCAGATCGCTTTCGGCCAAGCAAGTCCCATTGTATCGGCCCTTCACTTGGAACCCATGAATTCACTTCGATATATTCTGCACCTCCCTTGGGTCCACCAATTACAATTAGCCTGTTACCACATGCTCGAAAAGCCAAACCCCAACCACACATGGAAGCTGCTCTTTCGGGCAGCCGTCCTATAGTAACCCATGCTTTATTTTGCTTGTCATACTTCCTCACCTCCATGTCAGCATAATCAGCCGCGTACAGCTCATTGTTTACAACTGCCACCAAAGGAGGTGCATCAGATGTAGCGGGCATATCATTCCAAGCAGCGTTAGCTTGCACAGGAGACATGTTTGGGATTTCACGCCACGTTCCTTTTTTCAGATCATACTCCTCCCCACAAGTCAACCGCTTCGATTCGGCTCCTCCAATTCCTCCAATCACATAAAATTTTCCATCCATGAATACCCCTGAACACATCTTACGTGGCTTGTTCATGCTCGGTAAAGTCTTCCACGTTCCTGCCTCCGAATTGTAAAGTTCAGCTGAGCTAAGTATATTGCCTCGTGAGTCACAGCCACCAGCTAGAATGCCAATCTCCCCAATGCTGGCAGAACCAAACAAACATCTTGGTACATTCATCCGCATCCCAGATGACCATGTGTTTGTCAATAAACTGTAACGATAAATGACAAGCGAAAAGATCTCCTTTCCAAACACAAGCAGCTCTGTGCCAACTGCCAACGACTCCTTGTCAGCCAACACGAAACACTCATCAGGAGTCATAGCTGGCAGATGCATCCAACGACTGCGACTAGGATCAAAAGCTTCCCATTCAACCAGTTGGCAGGAGAAATAAACCCAATGCTCAACCACACCATTTTCCCGCCGCAATTTGTAAAGTTCTCCGCTCCTAATCAACGAGCGAAAGCTACGATTCAAAGATGCTATGGCGCCATAATCCGACCGAGAGCAATGAATGAGACAACCGATGGAATTGTCACGGCCAATGGCATGAATAAGAGAGCTCGAATCAGAATTATCCCCAGCATGACGTTTATTGCCAGCTTGCTCGTTCGGCGATGCTGAAGAGTTGCCCAAAGATAGAGCAACTTCCACTCTGTTGAAAGCATCAGACTTATTTGGCAACTTGCATTTCACAAGTTCACGCTCCTGATAATTTGCCAATGGCTCTTTGCCATTCATGCAAGCCACCCAGTTACTTTCTCTCTGACAATCCTTTGAAACCAAACAAGACTGATCTTCTAACATATCGTCCAGATTAAAACCAAGAGGATTTGATAAAATGAAGGAAGTTGATTGCAATGAACTGAAAAAGACAACCTTTTTTGTACCTGATGAATTCTGCCTCTGTTGTTTTTCTTGATTTCCTATTAATATAGTTTTTTTTCTTTTTGTTTTTTGGTAAGTATTAGTATATAAGGGTAGTTATTTAACTATTGTACTATTTGGTAGAAGAAGAATCGGAGCCTTTGGATTCTCTCTTCTGAAATTAATGTAAGATTTGGCTTCATAAGGAAGAAAAATTAATTAAATGCCTAAGGAGGAAGGGCAAAAAGAGTAAGTAATGTAATCTAGGTAATCTGACAGTCTCGGTTCACACTATGCACTCTCTCTTTCTCTTTTTTTCCGTGGAGCAAATTCTTCTCTCATTATTCTCTCAAGTGCCACAAGGAAGACAATCAATATTTTCTTGAAGGAAGAAGCTCTTCCTATACAAAATTTTTCTTAAATTGGGTAAGAACTTCTCAATCGTTTTCTTAAGGGGTGGACTGGCAGGGGATTGTGCATGATACTCAAGTTACATTTCATAAATCTAAATCTCTTAAATTTTTACACTAATAAGTGGGCTTACCTTTATTTCTCCACTGGCATTCAACACAAAACGTCAAAGGTCTTCCAACATGCCTAACATTAGTTAGCACCTCTCCAGCGTTCCTACAAGTGTTGTTTATATTATTCTAATAAAAATTGTTAATTAGAATTCGGAAGTTCTTTGGTTCCCATAGATAGATTGACATGCATTGTCTTTCTATCATTTTAGGCAATTGAATTCACAGATCAATGATATGCGAAGGAATTTTTTATTCATCTTTCTCTTAAAATGTGTTTACGTAATTACTTGGTATATGCTTCTTGGATAATTATAAAACATGAGAGCAAACTGTAATTGATGGAAGAGTAAATGCCAGAGATGCCTACCAGAATTTTGGGACCACCCTCTATGCGACAGATAAGTGCATAGATGATGTGAGGATTTAGTAAATAGCACTGATATGAAACACTTTCTCTAGATAAGTAGAGCCTGTAACTTCTAGGTCTAAGCTTTCATGAAAAACACTTTTTAAGGGAAAACAGCTACCATCTAAGGGTTAACTACATAATAGCAAAACCAAAAACAACTAGCGGCAAAAAATAACTTTATCTGACATGGAAGCGACATATGATATAGTTAAGAGCATTGCTGTATTGAGTGTTCTAATGGACCAGATAAAGCAGGCAAGATAAGGATGAGTTTTTGGAGTAAATTTGACCTTTAGTACAACTGTATAAATACCTAGAATTCTACCAATACGGAGTGGTTTTAATTGAAAGTTGAAGCATGCCCCACTGAACTTATTCAAAATGTCATGTTCGCGTGCATGAAAATCTTCACTAAATGTATAATTATGATGTTTGCTTCCATATGGAAAAATTGAAATATAAACTTATAGATTCTTAGAAAAATTAGCATTCTTTTAATTGCTTATGTTCTTGGACACACTTATAAACTAATAGTACAAAAAACAATCCAGCAGACAAAATTAAATGTTCATTAAATAACAAACATCTGCAATGGCAGCCGATTACATTGTTGAAGAAATGTTTACTTTCAATTATGAGATTATGGTTTGTGGGAGATATGCTAGAATGTTTAATGATATAACTTTTGCAGCAAATTACAGTCTATCTAAGTGATTTTCACCTAAAACTTGCATGGCATTTTAAGCAGGGACTTAAATGTATTTAATGCAAAACTTATGTACAAATTTCAACTATGAAACTGTGTACAGCATTAGGTTATCAAATCATCACTACCTCTCCAGACATAATATCTTTTATATTCGACTTGATGTTTTCTATCTCCACCTAGTCGCATACTCTAAATTTTCAGTTTTTTACTGCATCAGTCCATACGTCAATGCATCAATGCTAGATGATAAAGACTAAAGCACCTGGAAGTCTGTAAAAAGTAAATATCTTTCTCAACAGATAAACCTTAAGACATTTGTATTTCTTGCGCTTAAAAGTTCGGTGTGGTTAGATATTAGATATATTTGTGATCTCTTTAATGGATCAGTTCAGAAGTTTGATACAATTCTTATTGTGCAGGCAAAACAAAGAGATAGAACGTTGTCAGTGGATTCAGTAAAAGGTGACCAATGATCTGAAGTAAAAGATTCTGGAAAACCAGCCAATACAGAAGTTTCAATGGATTGCACCCTAGATGACATTAATAAATGTTTGCGGCATACTCTATGTAGTAAACTTGTAACATAGCCACCACTATTAACTTTTGCCTTCAGACATGTCTACGTGAGTTTTCATGAGCCATTTTTGCAATTGCATGCATACACAAGATACACAAATTCCTCAATCCTCACTCTTTATACTATAAACACAATAGGTAGCATTGGTAAATAGAAATAAGTTCAGTACAAAAAGCTCTATACTTTGTTCATTTAATTACCACAAAAGAACTTTGACCAATCATACACATAAATACGAGCATGTTTTGCATCATATATCAATTCGCAAAAAGCAACTTAAGCTAGACAAGACTCAAAGAACTGTTACACATTGGCAAACTAAAAGTTCCGGCATCTTCACTAATTAAAGAAGTGACAGAATGATAGATTTCTAATTTAAAGCTCTTTAAGTGTGACTAAAAGGATAAACATTTATGGTAGTTGAGCCAATATCCAGTAGTACAAATGCAACAAAAGTATACCTTCAGCTAGCAATGTT
Organism: Nicotiana obtusifolia; assembly: GCA_002018475.1. Taxonomy (NCBI): domain Eukaryota; kingdom Viridiplantae; phylum Streptophyta; class Magnoliopsida; order Solanales; family Solanaceae; genus Nicotiana; species Nicotiana obtusifolia. The sequence goes on along the minus strand of MCJB01033233.1, from coordinate 21,925 downwards.
AACTGAAGAATCACCATCAACATTGTCAAACTTAAAGTTCCTTCTTTCTTTTTGTGAAGTTTTATTGAGATGGATCATTAGCTAATTGGGTGTCAATCTTAATCTCATGTTTATGATAATTTCCTCTTTGTTGCAGTTTGCATCTATAAGCAGTCAGTGAAACTAAGGACTCATGCATCTATCAAGCAGCCAGTGAAACCAAGTGTTGCCCTGAGTGCAAAGAAGAGTTGGGCTTTTTTCCCTGAATAACATCTCAAGTAAGGACTGGCTCCATTTCTCTTTTAGTTATTACAAGTTTTTGATGAGTCGCTATTAGATTAAATGGGAGGAGAACGCCTCTCTACTTGCAGAAAGTAGGGGGGAGGTCTACTTACACACTACCCTCCCCAGACCTCACTAGGATTACACTGGGTATGATGTTGTTGTTGGGTGGAGAAGCAAAGACAAATAATCTGACAGTTGATCTTAAACATAAGTCTATGACACTTTTTCTTCAACTAAGATAATGATCTCTGAAATTAGTAGGAATCACTACTTCTGACAGCCTGGTAATAGTTTCACATTTGTAGTCATCCTATGGATCAGGGGTTTTTTTGTTGATAAAGAAATAAATTTCATTAAAAGAAAGGCAAAAATTGCCCTAAGCTTACAAAATAATATGGTTTTTTACGAAAGACACCAAATCTTTTATACATAGGGAACCTCGTGGGTGCACCAAAAAGTAATAAGAGATATGAGGCTATTCCTCAAGTGTACAAAATCCATGTCTACTCCATCAAAGGCGCTCCATTTTATCTCTCTTCATACAGTCCATAAGTACTAGAGGAGCAACATCACATAGCCTATGTCTCCTCTGTCTTCTAAAGGTCCAACTAAACATTGTTTCTTTCATAGTGTTTGGTATTACACACTCTAATCCAGACCATCACAGGATTTCGCACCACAACTATGACGCTATTTGACAATGTAAATGGAGGTGATTCACATCTTCCCTCGAATAGCGTCTTAGTTGTGCCCCAAATAGCATCTTAGTTGCACTTTTTTTCCTGAATAACATCTCAAATAAGGACGGGCTCCATTTCCCTTTTAGTTATTACAAGCTTTTGATGAGTTGCTATTAGATTAAACGGTTGGAGAAGCCTCTCTACCTGCAGAAAGTAGGGGTAAGGTTTGCTTACACACTACCCTCCGCAGACCTCACTTGTGGGATTACACTGGGTATGTTGTTGTTGGGTGGAGAAGCAAAGACAATTAATCTGATAGTTGATCTTAAACATAAGTCTATGACACTTTTTCTTCAACTAAGATAATGATCTTTGAAATTAGTAGGAATCACTACTTCTGACAGCCCGTCAAAAGTTTCATATTCGTAGTCATCCTATGGATCAGGGCTTTTTTTTTGATAAAGTAATAAATTTCACTAAAAGAAAGGCAAAAAATGCCTATATACAAGAGGTACACCAAAAGGTAGAAAAAACTTACGAAATAATATGGTTCTCTGTGAAAGACACCAAATCTTTTATACAAATGGGAACCTCGTGGGGGCACCAAAAAGGAATAAGAGATAAGAACGCTATTCCTCAAGTGTACAAAATCCATCTCTACTCCATCAAAAGTACTCCAAATCCTCTCTCTTCATACACTCCATAAGTACTAGAGGAGCAACATCCCATACCATATATCTCCTATGTCTTCTAAAGGTCCAACTAAACATTGTTTCTTTCACAGTGTTCGGTATTACACACTTAAAGCCAGACCATCACAGCATTTCGCACCACAACTAAGATGCTATTCGACAATGTAAATGGAGGTGATTCACATCTTCCCCCGAGTCTTTACACATGAAGCGCCAACTAACAAATAAACTTTTTCTTCCCCAAGTTCTCCACCGTCAAGATTACCCCACACGCAGCTAGCAAAGTGAAAAGATACACCTTTCTCGACTACTTCCTAGTCACAAGCTTCTCGTAATAGGGCTTAGAGAAAATAAACTGTTTTCCCCCACCCCCATCTCCATACATCTTCACTATCATGTGCATCGACCTTCCAGTCTTGCGCAAGCTGTTCAAAAACTTCAAATCCCAATATGGTTCTCCACTTTCCCATGGATCAGGTTGCAAACATAAATGAATAACTATGTTCTATCTCTAGTAACTTGAGTTTTCAGAAAAGGTCGTTCACACAATTCAACGTGTTCTCTCTTTTCGAATGGCACCAACTTAGGTAGAGGACTAGAGTTTGAGTTTTGCCGCCGCCCATTAACAAAAATATTTCTACGTGTTTGGGTCAAGTAAAAAATGCACATCCTAACTGATGGAAGAGTAAATACCAGGGGTCCTGTGTAAATTATGTGCAAACTATGTGCGTAGATGCAGAGAAAGCTTGAGTTTAGAACTGACATATGACCAAGTGAAACATCCAAGGAGGAAAAACAAATTAAATGCATGTGGAGAAAGTGCCGAAAGCGTAAGTAATGTAATCTAAGATCCAAGTAATCTAGGTGATCTGACTCCGTGTCAGTTGACACTATGTACTCTCATTCTCTTCTTTTTCCTAGAGCAGTTTCTTCTGTTATTTTTCTTATTTCTATTACTCCAATAGCACTCAACACAATTATGTGCATCGATGTTAAGGTTGGTGTCTAAAACTGAGGTATGACAAAGTGAAACACCTCAGGAGGAAATAAGGATTAAATGCATCGAGGAAGTTCCAAAAGGACAAGTAGTGCAATCGTAAATCCAAGTAATCAAGGCGCCTGACATAGCCTTAATTCAGAATATGTACTCTCTTTCTTTTCTTTCTCCTAGAGCAAATTCTTCTCATTCTCTCAAGCGTTACAAGGATATTATCAACCATTTTTTAAAAGGAAAAAGCTCTTTATATGCAAATTGGGCAAGAACTTCTTCTCTTCCCTTTTCTTAAAGGGTTTGAGCAGTGAAGGATTGTGCAGGATATTCAAGTTATATATCAGGAATTAGATTTATTAAAGTTTATACCACCAAGTGATGTTCCCTATATTGCTCCAATGACATCCAACACAAATGTCAAAATTCTTCCCATAGGTCTAACATTATTAGTGCATCTCCACATTTCCGACCACTGTTCTTTATCCATTTCAAGCGACACTTGACAAGTAGAAATTTTGGATGCTAAAACATTTTGAGTCCCAAAGGCAAATTCTGATGACATCATGTTTCTATCATTCTAAGGAATAAAATTCACATATCCATGATACTGGAAGGTATCTTTTTAAAAACTTTTTGCAAACTAAATTTAATTAATTTGTTAATGCTACTTGTAGAATTTTAAACTTAAGAACATAAACAACTAATTGATTGAAGAGTAAATGGAAGAGAAGCCTACCAAATTTTTGGGATCATCGTGTATGTGCAAATTATGTGCATAGTTGTGGAGAAGTCTTGGTATCTAGAACTGATATATGACCAAGTGAAGCATCTCAAGAGGAAAAAGGAATTAAACGCATCAAGCGGAGAGTGCAGAATGGGGTACGCAAGGTTATTGAAAATCTGAGTAATCTAGGTGATCTGACACTAAGAATGGCTAACGGTCCGGTTCACACCGGACTGGACCGGTTTCAGACCGGAAACCGCCCCGGACCGGTCCGAACAGGTGGAAACCGGACCATTTATTGTTTTGGAGTGCCAGTCCCAGTAGCGGGACGGTTTGTCCGTTTAAAACCGGATGAACCGGTACAAAAAAGGGCCGAACCGGCCGGAACCGGACCGGATCGGACCAAACCGGTTCGGGAAAAAAAAAACTAGCAGTTTAAAAACTAGCCGTTGGCAACAGCTCTATTGAGCTAATAGCCGTTGTCCAATGGCCAAAAACGGCCATTTTCACCCCATAACCACCCCTAACTATTTTTTTCCTATAAATACCCCATTATTTCATCATATATTTCACACAATTCATCCAATTCTCTCAAACTCTCTACAATATTGCTATTTTGCTACTTTGGTTATTTGTGTAAATTATACAATTTTGCTTCTTTATCAAGTTTTAATTAGAGTTGTTATCAAGTGAAGGTTCAAGTTTCAACTTCACCTCAATTATACGGTTATATTTGGTTGGTCGTTCCTACTTTTTATTCTTTTATTATATTTTTGTGATATATTTATTTTATTTGCTATAATTATGTCTCAAAGAGGTTCAATTGGAACTAGTAGTGGGGGGCGGGCACGTGGTCGTTGGGGAAATAGGGGTAAAGGAATTGCTGGTAGTTCTAGTCAACGCATAGATTATTCTCAATTATATCATGATTTTAACTCTAATAATCTACTTGATTCTCAACATAGAAGCGCAATATATCTATGAAACTAGGGTTAATTTAGAAGAACCACATGAATTTCAAGCTAGTCCACCTGAAGTTCAGTTTGACTTGCCTCTTGTACCTCCTACTAGAGTCCCGGTTAAACGTAAGGACAGATCTGAGGTGTGGGAATTTGCGCAAAAGAAAGTTGAAAGTCAAACGGCCGTATGTGGTGTTTGTGGAATGGAGTGGGTTTTTAAAACTGGGGGTAATGAAGGTGGGACGGGCAAAATTAGGACTCACTTAAGAAATAAACATCCTAAGGAATTGTCAATGCGGGCGGGGGTATTTATTTAGGAACCGAACATGGGGAAATAACATATGATGAATCCTCGGGTATCCAAACGAAAATTAACCAAACAACAAGAGGGATTCTTACTTATGATAAACAAAGGGATAGGGAAAATATTGCTAAACTAGTTACGGTAGAGGGTTTACCTTATAGTTTTCCTGTCTTCTACTGGTTTTGTTCGTTATATTCAGGCTACATATAATCCTTCTTTTAAAGGTTTTCCAAGAACTACTGCTAAAAATGATATTATTAAATTTAAGAACGAATATAGAGATTATTTGCGATATTTATTTGATAACTTTGACACTATAGTATGCCTTACTACGGATATGGGTCGTTCTACAAATAATTGTGATTATATTATAGTTACTGTTCATTGGATAGATCCTGATTGGGTATTTCAAAAACTTATTATTGCTTATAAAGTTGTTGATGAACCACACACGGGTAATTATATTTCCAAAACAGTTTCATCAATTTGTCGTGCATATTGTTTAACTAACAAAATTTTTAGTATTACAGTAGATAATGCTACAAACAACATAAAAGCACTTAGGAACTTGAGACCTATTTTGAACCCCCCTTTTGAGAAATTTTTTCATGTTAGATGTGCATGTCATATTTACAATTTAGTAGTAAAAGATGATCTTGACTTGTTTAACCACATTATTGAAAAGGCGAAAGTAGCTATTGCTTTTATATTTAGAAATAAAAATCAAGAAAGAAAAAAAGAATGGGAAAGAAAATGTATAGAATTAGGGGCCGGTTAGGAAAGTCCCAAAGGAAGTTTGTACTAGATGGAACACTTTATATGAAGCATTGATGTCGCTTATGAATATAGAGAGTCTATTACTCAAATGTATAATAAGCATTTTATGGAACTTTATCACCTTAAAGAGGACGATTGGAACCTTGTTCAACATCTCCTTCAGTTTTTTGAAAAATTTTATCATGTTACTTTAGAATTTTCCGGACAATATTATCCAACTACTCCTACCATGTTATATTATATAGCTGGAATATCTGAAATATTAAAATTATATAGGCAATACGAAGCATATAAAATGGTTGTAGAGGCTATGCTTGAAAATTTTAAAAAATATTTTTTCCCAATTCCCAACTTTTTTACATTGCTTCTGTGTTGCATCCTGCTTTTAAACTTAAGTTAACTGAACGACTTGTTAGAGAAATATATGCAAATTTAGAGATTAAACCTGTAGAAATTGCGACTAATAAAAATCCAAAGTGTAGTACATGCTTGTGCTAAAGTTCTTTCAGATATCGTGGCTGTTTTGGCAAAGTATAAAGCTTGGGCAGACACTGCTACACCAACTGCACCAATACAGTCAACAGGTGAAAGTTCTTCTCAAATGGGGAAAAGGCATGCGGGGATGAGCACTTTTAGAGGACTTGATCAAAAGTTGCTTTCAGAACAAGACGAGTACGGGGAAGAATACAACGAGTTCCAAGTCTATTTAATTCAATATCCAAAGAAACTTACAAGTTTTGGAACTCATAATTTATTGGATTATTCGAAGAATCAAGAATCACAGTTTCCAATACTTACAAAAATGGCCCGGGATATATTAACAATTCAAGTTTCATCAGTTGCATCGGAGAGCGCTTTTAGCCAAGGAAGATTTCAAATTGGAGATCACATACATTCGTTGAGAGAAGAGGCAATGGAGATAGGAGTTTTATTCAGGGATTGGATCAGAGCAAAGCAGAACGAAGAAACTTTGGAATACCATAACTTTCTCAGAAAAAAGACAAAGCGATCTCGATCAAATTTTGGGCGACGGAACAAGTGAAGAAAGGAGTCAAACAGGCAATGAAGAAGAAGATGAAGAAGAAGAAGACGAAGATGATGAATCAGAACAACAACAACCAATTCCTAAAGAAAAGCCTACGGCTATCTTAAAAAAATTAGCCAATATGTTTAAAAGAATGTAATCTTCTTCTTCATTGCCTGTTTGACTCCTTTCTTCACTGTAATTTTCTACATTAGAATACACTACAATAATATTGCTCCAAATCTTGGAATTTCATCACAAATTCACAACTCTTGTCTTCCTATTTTTTCTTTTAAATTTATTCTTGCGCAAAAACACTACAATTAAATTACTAGTTTCTAATTGATTCAAATTTCAAGGTCTGAATCTAATTTTAAACTTTGAAACTAATTCAAAGTTTGAAAAAATATTACAAGTTTTTTAATTCTAAGTTTGAACTTTGAAACAAACTAAACATTTCAAATATATATACAAAGTTAATAATATTTTGTTGTTATATTTTCAAAAACTTAAAATTATCCATCACTTTAAATGAAAGACAAATAAAAAATAAATTTAAAAAAAATTACAGGCCGAACCGATCCGGACCGAACCGGAAAAACCGGGCTACCGGTAGTCGGTGCCGGTCATGGACTGGCTTGCATCAAATAGGACCGGTGGGTCCGAACCGGTAAGACCGGTTTGGTCCGGTCTTGAGGCCTTCCGGTACCGGACAGGATCGGAACCGGAAAAAAATTCAGGTCCGTGACCGGACCGAACCACTAACCTCCCTTATCTGACACTGTATCTGCTCACACCATGTACTCCTTTTCTCCTTTTTCTCCCAAAGCAATTTCTTCTCTCCATGGAAAAGTACTACAAGAAAAATTACCAATCATTAATTGAAGGAAGAAGCTTTATATCGACAATTTTTTGTACATTGGATAAGAGTTTGTTCTCTTCCCATTTCTTTATGGGGTGGAGTATGGAGGATTGTCCATAACACTCGTGTAATATATAATGAATCTAGATCTGTTGGATGTATCTACTACCAAATGGTGTTGCATTTATTGCTCCAATGACATTCAACACAAACGTCAAACGTCAAACGTCTTCTTATACATCTTACCATCAACAAGCACCTCTCCAACCTTCTTACCAGCATTCTTTATCATTTTCCAGTGAAACTAGTTGATTAGAATTAAGAAAGTTTCTGGTTCCTGTAGGTAGTTTCTGTTGACATCATGTTTCTACCATTCTAGGCAGTTAAATTCACATATGGATGATACGAGGTGGTTTTTTTTTTTTTTTGAAAGTTTTCGGTAAACTAAATTCAATTAATTGCTTGATGCTACTTGAAACATTAAAAAAGATCAGAGCAAGCATTCAAAAATTTTGCAAGCACCCCTTATCTGCAAATTATGTGCGTAAATGTGGAGAAGACTTTGTGTCTAGAACTAACATATGAGCAAGTGAAGCATCTTGGGAGAAAAAATAATTAAATACATCAGGGGAAAATGTCAAAAGGGTAAATAAAGCAATAGAAAATCCAGGTAATCTAGGTGATCTACATTGTGTCATTCTCAGTCTGTACTCTCTTTCTCTTCTATTTCATAGAGCAGTTTCTTCTCTCATTATTCGCTCAAAGTGCTACAAGAAGATTATCAATCATTCTTGAGAAAAGGCTCTTCATATATTTTGAAGAAAGAGAAAGAGCTCCACACCTTCCTAGATCATTATTTTGAGAAAGAGCTCTTCATATAAAAAAAAAATGTTCTTTAGGTGAGAACTTCTTCTTTTTTTTTTAGGGGGTGGAGTGGTGGGGGATCGTGAATGATACTTAAGTTATATATTATCAATCAAGATCTGTTAGATTTTTATACTGCCAAGTGATCTTGCCTCTACTGCTCCAATGTCATTCAACAAAATTCTGTACATCGACGTGGAGAGAACTTGGTGTCTGTAACTGAGATATGACAAAGCAAAACATTTGTGGAGGAAAAAAGAATTAAATGCATCAGGGGAAGTGCTAAAAGGAGGGTAAGTAACGCAATTGTAAATCCAAGTTTTCTAGGTGACCCGACAAACAGTTCGAACTATGTATTCTCCTTCTCTTCTTTTTCCTAGAGCACTTTCTTCTCATTATTCTCTCAAGTGCTACAAGGAAGATTATCAATCATCTCTTGACTGAAGAAGCACTTCATACGCAAGAAATTTCTTTACATTGAGTAAGAACTTCTTCTCTTCCTTTTCTTCAGGTGGAGATCATGCGCATCATACTCAAGTTATATATTATGAGTTTGAGTTTATTAAGTAATACTGGTGCTCCTCTATTACTCCCATGGATTCAAAAAAGGTCTCCCCATAGATCAAACATTAATTAGCACATCTCCATCTTCCCTACGATCGTTCTTTATACTTTTCAAGTGAAACTTGTTGATTAAAATTCAAAAAAAGCTTTTGGTTCCCCATAGGTTTATTCTGATGACAGCTTGTTTCAATATTCTAGACAATTAAGTTCACGAATCGATGGTATAGGGTGGTATTTCTTATAAATTTTTGGAAAATTTTTAAAGATTATAAAACATGAGACATAAACCATAAATGACGGACGAGTAAAAGCCGGAAATGCCAACTATATGTTTTAGATCACTTCTTATGTGCAAACTATGTGCATAGATTCGGGTAAGACTCGGCGTATATAACTAATATATATGACCAAGTGAAGCATCTTTTTCTTCTTTTTTTTTGAAAGATACGACCTAGTGAAGCATCTTACGAGGAAAACAATTAAGTTCATAAACAGAAGGTGCTCAAAAGGTATGAAACATAATAGAAAATCAAAGTGATCTAGGCGATCTGACACTGTGTCAGTTAACACTATGTACTCTCTTTCTCTACTTTTTCCTAAGTCATTTCTTCTCCCTCTATTCTTGCAAAGTACTACAAGAAAGATTTTTGAAAATGGACTTTTTCCTTTTTTGAAATGGAAAGTACTACAAGAAAGATTATTAATCTCTTTGAAGGAAGAAGCTTGAATAAGAACTTCTCTTTCCTTTCCTTCAAGGGTGGAATGTTGGACGATTATGTATGATAGTCAAGTTATATATTCTATTAAACTTTTATACAACCAAATGGTGTTGCCTCTATTGCTCCAACGGCATTCAACACAAATGTCAAAGGCGTTCCCATACGTCCCAAATTAATTAGCACTTTATCCTTTTACTAGTGAAACATGCTGATGACATCATGTTTCAAAATCTGTTTGGTTCCCATAGGTTGATTCTGATGACATCATGTTTCTATCATTGTCGGGAATCAAATTCACATGTCCATGATATAAGACTGTAATTTTTCTAAATTTCTAGTAAATTAAAATTAAATAAATACTTGATGATACTTGAAGAATTATAAACCATGAGAACATAAACCCTGACTGATGGAAGAGTAAGTGCCAATAGATGCCACCAAAAAATTAGGGATCACCTCTTATGTACAAAATATGTGCATCCATGTGGTGAAGACTTGGTATCTAGATCTGATATATGACTAAGTGAAGCATCTCACGAGGCAAAAAGAACTAGATGCATCAGGGGAAAGCTCCACGAGAGTAAGTAATGTAACTAATAATCCAAGTAATCTAGGTTATCTGACAATGTGTTAGTTCACACTACGTACTTTCTTTCTCTTCTTTTTTCCTAAAGAAGTTTCTTTTCTCATTATTCTCTCATAGTGCTATAAGGAAGATTATCAATCATTTATGGAAAGAAGAAGCTCTAAATATGCAAAAGATTTCTTTACAGTGGCTATGAACTTCTCTTGCCTTTTTTTGTTTGGGGGGGGGAGGAGGTTGTGTGATTGGGCATGAAGTTCAAGTTATATATCACTAAACTAGAACTGCTAGAGCTAACATCGTATAACCCAATTGAGATATTATGGTATAGGCTAACCTCTCTTAGTACCTTTTTGAGCATATTGCATGGTAGATGTGAAGGCCTAGGCCATTTTATCAACAATAATGAGATAAACTAGTATTTGCGGTGAATTCCCCCGTTAAGAAGCCATGCATTATCATTGGAGACACCCCCTTCTCTGGCAAATAAAGCTCTTTTGATCATTTCTTTGAACCAATAACAGAAGTTTGACCTTACATACGCACAAACCCTCTAGTAAATTCAATCAAACACTTGACCTTCACTCTGTTGTATTAGACCATTGTGTCCAATTGATCCTTTCTACTGGAAAAAACATTATACAGTTAGACTTGATATGCAGTATGCATACAGTGCATCACGTTTGGCAGAAAACTAACTGCTTAAAAAGCATATAATCCCTAAAACAGGAAAGTAAAGTGTGGAAGTGAATCCATTCAATGAAATAACTTCTACCCCCTTCTGCATATTAGTTTCACGTTAAGCTTGCAACAGCAGCTCACAAATTACAACAACATACTCAGTGTAATCTCACTGGGACTACACTGGGGTCTGGGATACCCTACCTTGTGGAGGTAGAGCGATTGTTTCCAATAGACACTCAGTTGCAGCCCACAAATTTCTAATCCAAAATCAATCAGCACAATTTCCAAGATATAAACTAGGTTGAAGCAATAGTAGTTGAATTCCACAAAGACTACGGTTCGGCGGTTCGGCCTAGTTATAGCAAGTACAGGGTACGTTTTGAGCACATAGCAGCACTCTTGATAGAACCAAAAAAAACACCAAAACGTAACGAAGATGCTAAAAATTACTCTATCTTCAATACTTTATGACCAAAAAGTTCCAAACATTCTCATCAACAACACAACATTAACTCAGTACACTTAAGTCAAATAATCCTTCGTCTGAAGCACAATAAACACTAAAAAACACACAGCGAAAATACCATAGTAGTACAAATTACAAAATAAGGAACGGATACCTGCAACAGATTAGCAAAACAGAGGTTCTCCTTGTTTGAGGCACCCTATTTTAGGACACTAAACTCAACTTCTGCAACCGTTTGCCCTTCTTCCAGTTTGCTTTAAATTTCTTTTTTCTAATTTTAGCTCTTTATTGATTTCAATTCGTCTTCTGAGAACGCCGAATATAAGGAAAACGAGGAATGGAAGGGCATTAGCGCAAGAAAGGGGTGAAAAAAAAGCGCTACTGTTCTTTTACCTGTTTCTTGGTATTGATTAGCTCTTATAAAACGCATTCGGTAACTGTGATTTATATGCATTCTAAAACTTATAATCCCATTAGGCAATTACGACTTACAATCGCATTCAGGAAATGCAACTAATTATTACGACTGACGACCGTTTGGATAGTGCATTCACAATAGAAGGAAAAAAAATGTATTTGAAATTGAAAAAAATAATTGGTTAAAATATTAAATATTATTTATAGACAGATGGTATATATCTACCAAAGTTTTTCAACATAAGAAAATTTGACCCTTCCGTATTACCAATCTGTTTGGCTTTTTTTCAATTATGAAAAATCATTTTTTAAAAGTTTCAGGACCAAACTATTTTTTTATTTTAAATTTTAAAATGTAATTATTTTTCACAAACTATACAAAAACTATTATAAAGTATTAGATTAAGTTCATTAGTTATAAATTAAAATGTAATATTCAGAACTACACAAAATATGCTATAAATTGTAATTCTCCTCGTATCATTCAAACATTATTAAGTTGAATTTTGAGAAGCAAAAAGGGACTAACATCTTATGAAGGAGTAGTTGAATTGTTAATAACATAATATATTGTTCTTGTCCTCTTGACCTAATTTGTCAAAGTTATACTTTTGCTATCCCAATTGGATAAGTTTTCGCATATTGTAATTTCACAATTAAACTAATATCGCTTTGTAATATATGATTTGATGCTCCAATTCATTTATGAAATCACATCTCTTTGTACTCCTAAAGATCTTAAGTCATAATTACTAGGCCGTGACAACAATTTCTATTGCCGTTGGACGGGCCAAGATCTTAGAAATGGGCAAAACCTCATCCCAAGATTTTAGAAGTCTTGTTTCCTCATAGCGCGTCATAGTTACTAAGGTCTCTAACTAGCGAAGGGAGGTGATTAGCTCAATTGAAAGAGAGGGCGTAGGGCATAAAATTCTTCGATCTAGCCTGTTGCACGGCGTGGTAACAAATTTCATTGATTGATCGGATTTCGATCAGAAAGGAAGGGAATTTTCTTGTCCCACCTGGCGGTTAAAATAAAAAGAAAGAATTCGTTGCTTCAACCTCTTTTCTCATGGTAGGTAGGAGAGACAGTAGAAGGGGGATGCCCTTTAATTAAGTAAAGAACACACCGAAGCTTTTTAGATTGGAAAAACCCCTTTATTGTTAAAACTAATCTCTATAAATATCTATCTATATATATTCCCCGGAATAAGAAACTTCTTCACGATCCTATAAAAACATCCAGCAGGAATCGAACCTACGAATTTGCACCTTAGATATGGTCCACTAAATCAGATGGTATGTGATGCAATGTTGGAGACTAGCGTGTGACGTGCGTCATAGCCATCGAGATTTGACTTGATCTACTACACGATCAGCTAAACTAGATAGGTGACTCGTGCACAATGATAGAGCCCTCTGCCATGCCTACTTGTTAAATTCATTTGATTGAGATTTGTGTTGATATATTGATGATAAGCTTGACCCAAAATGATTTTGGCCACTGCACCCATCATTGGAAATAGAAAGCAACTAAAGGCAAAACACATTGTTAACTTTCAGCTTTGCTTCGTAATAAAATGCCCCAACTAGTGTCTCTGTATAATCTATAAGTCACGAATTCGAACCATAAAATCAGTCATTAATGCTTGCATCAAGTAAACTGCCTAAATTACTTCCCTTGAGCTACAGCCTTTCCCCAGACCCTTCTAAACGTGAGATACTTTATGCATATTGTTGCCCTTCAGACCCATGGAGCCAATACATAAAAAAGGAACACAGAAAAAATTCATCTCACCCTGCTTACAATGGATATGAAAGATTAATATTTTTTGGAGCACAGTAAAAAATTTTGGAGCCACTTCATGTATTTGGAGAAAACCATGCTATATAGATCTCACTATATATGTTGAGAACGTAAAACTAAGAAATAGTGAAATGCAATGCTATTAAGGTTAAACTGTTTGATTTGGTGTATAAACCAAGTGCGACTAAGTATTACTACAAATTATTTGGCCGTAGTAAAACTACTAAGGCTAAGTTGTTTTGGCGGGATGCGGCTAAATATTTACCGTAATAACACCTGGCATTATGTTCCCAAATAACAATGAGAACCTCATGAACGTGAGGAAAATACCAAAAGAAGGCTATTCAAGTAATACAAATCCAGATTGTACTTAGCTGTATCACTATTTACATTTTTGGCTTCACTAATGAATACATTCAACTATCACAAATTACAACAGGGTGCACACTCAGCACAGTTAATACATATGGACTATGATACTGAGCTTTGTAGATGCAAACTAAAGAATTCCACTCAAATTTTTGAAAAAGACAAAGTGAATCTCCAAAGAGGGAAAAATAATTAAATTCATCAGGGGAAAGTGCCAAAAGGGTAAGTAATAACTGGAAAAAAAATCCAAGATCCCCTTTGCATTTGGATGTGAAAACTTCTCATTGTAACCAATATAAAGTTACTGCAGAGTGTATAATACAAGAGTAAGTTCAGATGCTATTCTGGAAAACTAATTACCATTCATTCAATATTTGGAGATCTGATTTAGTAACAGTAATCTACACAGAGATCAAATGGATTTGCTTATGAAGATATTCCAGCTGGAAAATAACTTTCAAGACCGAAAATAAAAGACTACTAAAAGTGATAATCGCCTTTTCTGATTGTGAAACAGCAAAAAGAGTGCTGTAATCTCCATAAGCCGACTAGAAAATGAGTTCGGGTTCTTAAATTATCATTTTAAATTTCAAAGTTAGTGAAGAATGTAACAGGTTAAAAGAATTACGAGACGAGGGTTAGCAATGCTGCCCTAATTTTACTAAGCGCAGGAATCAAACCTCAAAGAGTTGTGACGTATAACGCACTTCACCTTCTTTTCCCCTTCTCTTTGCAGCAATTGCAGTGCATCTGTCCTCCCCTTGTACTAGATGCTCTGAGACTAAGATGTAGCGAGAAATTAGCAAATGCAAAGAGTTATGAGTGAATTAACTAAACTCTGGGTGGAAAACTTCAGACGGAATGAAAGACAAAATCACGTAAAACACATGCATATGTCATATCTCAAGAAGTAATGGTGTGAGTTAACGAAGATGCAACTATTTGTCAAACATATCCAATCATATAAAGGAGGGAAAATAAAGATGAGATGAGATAGGAGTTCGCTTGTCTATCAGCGTACAATTATGGAATTTCATTGTCCTATTTTTCCCCTTAAATGCATATTGCAGCGCAAAGATAGAGAAACAAACATGACTTCAAAACAGAAAGAGACATGGATCAAGATAACATCATCAAGGACAAAAGATCAGGATTATAAGATCAGCACCCCATGACAGCACAGTTATACACAAAGCTACCAGATCGCTTTCGGCCAAGCAAGTCCCATTGTATCGGCCCTTCACTTGGAACCCATGAATTCACTTCGATATATTCTGCACCTCCCATGGGTCCACCAATTACAATTAGCCTGTTACCACATGCTCGAAAAGCCAGACCCCAGCCATACATGGAAGCTGCTCTTTCGGGCAGCCGTCCTATGGTAACCCATGCTTTATTTTGCTTGTCATACTTCCTCACCTCCATGTCAGCATAATCAGCTGCATACAGCTCATTGTCTACAACTGCCACCAAAGGAGGTGCATCAGATGTAGCGGGCATATCATTCCTACCAGCGTTAGCTTGCACAGGAGACATGTTTGGGATTTCACGCCACGTTCCTTTTTCCAGATCATACTCCTCCCCACAAGTCAACCGCTTCGATTCGGCTCCTCCAATTCCTCCAATCACATAAAATTTTCCATCCATGAATACGCCTGAACACATCTTACGTGGCTTGTTCATGCTCGGTAAAGTCTTCCACGTTCCTGCCTCCGAGTTGTAAAGTTCGGCTGATCTAAGTATGTTGCCTTGTGAGTCACAGCCACCAGCTAGAATGCCAATCTCCCCAATGCTGGCAGAACCAAACAAACATCTTGGTATAATCATCCGCATCCCAGATGACCACGTGTTTGTCAATAAACTGTAACGATAAATGACATGCGAAAAGATCTCCTTTCCAAACACAAGCAGCTCTGTGCCAACCGCCAACGACTCCTTGTCAGCCAACATGAAACACTCATCAGGAGTCATAGCTGGCAGATGCATCCAACGACCGCGACTAGGATCAAAAGCTTCCCATTCAACCAGTTGGCAGGAGAAATAAACCCAATGCTCAACCACACCATTTTCCCGCCGCAATTTGTAAAGTTCTCCGCTCCTAATCAATGAGAAAAAGCTACGATTCAAAGATGCTAAGGCGCCATAATCCGACCGAGAGCAATGAATGAGACAACCGATGGAATTGTCACGGCCAATGGCATGAATAAGAGAGCTCGAATCAGAATTATCCCCAGCATGACGTTTATTGCCAGCTTGCTCGTTCGGGGATGCTGAAGAGTTGCCCAAAGATAGAGCGACTTCCACTCTGTTGAAAGCATCAGACTTATTTGGCAACTTGCATCTCACAAGTTCACGCTCCTGATAATTTGCCAATGGCTCTTTGCCATTCATGCAAGCCACCCAGTTACTTTCTCTCTGACAATCCTTTGAAACCAAACAAGACTGATCTTCTAACATGTTGTCCAGATTAAAACCAAGAGGATTTGATAAAATGAAGGAAGAAGTTGATTGCAATGAACTGAAAAGGACAACCTTATTTGTATCTGGTGAATTCTACCTCTGTTGTTTTCTTGATTTTCCTATTAATATAGTTTTTTTTTCTTTTTGTTTTTTGGTATGTATTAGCATATAAGGGTATTTATTTAATTTCTGTACTATTTGGTAGAAGAAGAATCGGGGCCTTTGGATTCTCTCTTCTGAAATTAAAGTAAAATTTGGCTTCATAAGGAGGAAAAATTAATTAAATGCCTAAGGAGGAAGTGCAAAAAGAGTAAGTAATGTAATCTAGGTAATCTGACGGTCTCGGTACACACTATGCACTCTCTCTCTCTCTTTTTCTTTTTTTTCATGGAGCAAATTCTTCTCTCGTTATTCTCTCAAGTGCCACAAGTAAGATTATCAATATTTTCTTGAATGAATATGTGTAACTTCTCTATCGTTTTCTTAAAGGGTGGAGTGGCAGGGGATTGTGCATGATACTCGAGTTACATTTCATGAATCTAAATCTGTTAAAATTTTACACTAATAAGTGGGCTTACATTTTTTTTTCTCCACTGGCAGTCAACACAAAGGTCAAACATCTTCCAACACGCCTAACATTAGTTAGCACCTCTACATCGTTCCTACCAGTGTTGTTTATATTTTTCTAGTAAAATTAGTTGATTCGAATTTAAAAGTTCTTTAGTTCCCATAGATAGATTGACATGCATTCTCTTTCTATCATTTTAGGAATTGAATTCACAGAACGATGATATGGGAGGGAATTTTTTATTCATCTTTCTCGTAAATTATGTAAGTATTTACTTATATGCTACTTGTAGAATTATAAAGCATGAGAGCAAACCGTAATTGATGGAAGAGTACTTCGTCGGAAAAATTAACTAAATATATGTGTCAAAATGATATCTGAACATTCAAACTGAATGAAATAATTTAGGTGACACCACTGAGGAAGTAAGTAGTTTCCAGCACAGCAGTAAAGACTCTAACCTTTCTTCGAAAGGGTCGCAGGTTCTATCTTCCGTGCTGAATAATTTGGTTATTTTTTATTTTAGCAAATTGATAATGGGTGTAAAAGTACTAATTTAATATAACTTATCCTATATTTTAACTCTTGATTGTTTGGATTTGGATGTTAAATCATATCGATTCATGTTAATATAATGTGTTTTATGTGTAGGAACAAGACTATAACAATCGGGGACGAAATCGGGGGAGAAAGCAAGCCAAAACAAGGAGAAAAGAGCACAAAAGAGGGAACCAGGCCACAGGCCAGCGCCCAGCGCTGCCTGTGGCGCTGGAGACAGAATCAAAGGAGAAGGGCACTGCCTCCAGTCCCCTGGACAGCGCCCAGCGCCCCCCAGGGGACTGATTCCGGAAATTTTCTCCTACTTCGTCTAGAAGACCCCTAAACCGACCCAAAACCTTCCCAACTCCTATATAAACATCCCTAAACCCATTGTGAAGGGGGAGAACGTGATTTTGGGAGCAAAAGGGAGGCTAGGAACATCAACAACATCATCAAATTCTCAGTTCATCAATCACAACTAGTATCTCTATTTTAGTTTTCTTCTTTAGTTAATTGTTTTTGTTGAACATGAGTGGCTAATCACCCCTTGTTCTGGGGTTGTGATTAGCCATGAATATTGTGTTTCTAAGTTGACGGATTCGTGTTAATAGTTAATGTGGATAAGATTGTTTCTTCAATTCTATGCTTAATTGCTTAATTGTTTTGGCCACCAATTAAGTTCTATCAATTATCTATGCTATGTTTGGGAAAACCAAGTTTAGATTAGAATAGGAATTGAAGAAAGCATGTTCTTAACTTTGTTAAAAAGAGCGGATTCGCGATTAAGATAGAAATATACTTAATTGTCATGCTTAATTACATAAATCGTGTTCTTCATGCATTCTTGCTAGATTAATTCCATAGGAATATAGGCTTTAATCTTGTTAGGAATAGGCGAATAGTACTTCGGAAGAAGGCTATGCGAATCATTATCGGTTAATTAGCAATCTTACATTAACTATATGAACGATAAGTCAATTAGAACGCAATAGGATTGGGAATATAATCACAACCCTGGAATCTTTGTTTCATTGATTACAAAATACATATTTGTTCTTTGCAATTTCTAGATTTAAATTAGAATTACAATTTAGAATAAACTATATACTAAACTTGATCTTTGCTTGATTAAATAACGATATTAGTTGTTATAAAGTAGTAACTTAAGTCCCTTGGGTACGATAATCCGGACTCATTGTCCTATATTACTTGTCGATCACGTATACTTGCGTGTGCGTAAGGAAGCAACACAAATCAATGTAAAAATGAACATATCGTGCTAAGTTCATCTTTACTTATTAAATGTCTTTTTCACTTTTTTTGTCTTTCTTTTTTGAACATTAAAATGACATCAAAGCATTTAACTTCCTTTTTATTTATATAATATTATAATAACTTGTTTATGTGTTCATTTATTTAAGTGTGACACCACTTACGAAAAGTTCTGCGTACGCCAGTGCCACCCGCTATGCGACAGATAAGAGCATAGATGATGAGAGGATTTAGTAAATAGCACCTATATTAAACATTTTCTCTAGATCAGTAGAGCCTATAATTTCTAGGTTTAAGCTTTCACTAAAAATACTTTTTAAGGGAAAAAGCTACTGTTGTAGGACTTGCAGAACACCTCCCCCCCCCCCCCCCCCCCAAAACCAAACCTTCCATCTAAGGCTTAACTACATAATAGGAAAACCAAAAACAACTAGCGGCAATTATTGCCTATAAAAATAATTTTAGTTAACATGGAAGCGACATATGAACAGTCGCTTCCATTGCAGTTTTGACTGTTCTAAGGGACCAGATAAAGCAGGCAAGATAAGGATGTGTTTTTGGAGTAAAATTTGACCTTTAGTACAAGCGCATAAATACCTAGAATTCTACCAATACGGAGTGGTTTTTAATTGAAAGCTGAAGCATGCACTACTGAACTTACTCAAAATGTCATGTTCGTGTGCATGAAAATCTTTACTAAATGTATAATTATGATGTTTGCTTCTATAAGGAAAAATCGAAAATATAAACTTATAGATTCTTATAACAATTAGCACTCTTTTAATTGCTTATGTTCTTGGACACACTTACAAAATAACAATACGACAAATAGTCTAGCAGGCAAAAGTAAATGTTTACTATTAAATAACAAATATCTGCAATGGCAGCCAATTACATTATTGAAGAAATGTTTACTTTCAATTATGAGATTATAATTAGTGGGAAATATGCTAGAATGTTTAATGATATAACTTTTGCAGCAAATTACAGTCTAGCTAAGTGATTTTCACCTAAAACTTGCATGCATTTTAAGCAGGGACTTGCGTGTATTTAATGCTAAATGTATGTATAAATTTTAACTTTGAAACAGTGTACAGTATTAGGTTATCAAATCATCGCTACCTCCAGACATAATATCTTTTATATCGACTTGAAATTTTCTACCTCAGCTTAGTTAGTCAGATACTCTAAATTTTCAGTTTTTTACTGCATCAGTCCATACAGTCAATGCATCAATGCTAGATGATAAAGGCTACAGCATCTGGAAGTCTATAGAAAGTAAATATCTTTCTCAACAGATAAACATTACGATATTTGTATTTCTTGCGCTTAACAGTTCAGTATGATTAGATATTAGATATATTTGTGGTCTCTTTTCTGGATCAATTCAGAAGTTTGATACAATTCTTATTGTGCAGGCAACACAAAGAGATAGAATGTTGTCAGTGATTCAGTAAAAAGTGACCAATGATCTGAAGTAAAAGATTCTGGAAAACCAGCCAACACAGAATTTTCAATGGATAGCAACCTAGATGAAATTAATAAATGTTTGCATTGTACTCTATGTAGTAAACTTGTAACAAAAGCCACCATTATTAACTTTTGCCTTCAGACATGTCTACATGAGTTTTCGTGAGCCATTTTTGCATTTGCATGCGTACACAAGATATACAAATTCCTCAATCCTCACTCTTTATACAATAAGCATAATAGGTAGCATTAGTAAATAGAAATAAGGTCAGTACAAAAAGCTCTCTATCTCGTTCATTTAATTACTACAGAAGCACTTTGACCAATCATACATAAATAAGAGCATGTTTTGCATCATATATCAATTAACGAAAAGCAACTTAAGCTAGACAAGAGTCAAAGAACTATTACACATTGGCAAACTAAAAGTTCCGGTATCTTCGCTAATTGAAGAAGTGACAGAACAATAGATTCCCAGATTTAAAGCTCTTTAAGTGTGACTAAAAGGATAAACATTTATAGTAGTACAAATGCAACAAAATCATACCTTCAGCTAGCAATGTTGATTATGAAGGATTAAGGTCCCTGTGTCTCCTCCGTCTACTAAAGGTCCAACTAAACATTGTTTCTTTCACAGTGCTCGGCATTACTCACTCTGGTCCAGACCATCACAGGATTTCCCACCACAACTAAGACGCTATTCGACAATGTAAATGGAGGTGATTCACATCTTTCCCTGAGTCTTTACACATGAAGCGCCAACGAACAAATAAACTTCTTCCCTAAGTTCTCCACCGTCAAGATTACCCCACACGCAGCTAGCCAAGTGAAAACATACACATTTCTCGACTCCTTCCAAGTAATAAACTTCTCATAAAAGGACTTGCATAAAAGACACCGTCTTCCCCGGCCCCATCTCCATACATCTTAACGATCATGTGCTTCGACTTTCCAGTCTTGCGCAAGTTGTGTCAAAACTCCAAATCCCAATGTGCTTCTCCCCTTGTAAACTCCATATCCTATGGATCAGGTTCCAGACATAAATAAATAACAATGTTTTATCTCTAATAACTTGAGCTTTCAGATAAGGTAGTTCACTGTAATATCTCCTATTAAATAATGAGTAGTTAAGGATTTTTCAAAAATAATATATATATATTTAATAAATAAAAGAACAAATTAATCTAATAAATCAAATAAAAGTAGTAAACCTAGTTAAACTAAAATAAAGAGACCAAATCCCATTAGGAACATATTTGGCAAAAAGTGGAAAAGGGTTAAAAAAAAAAAAACAAAAACAAAACAAAAACAAAAAAAAACAAAACAAAACAAAACAAAAGAAAAACAGAAGAAGAAGAACGGAGAGAAGAAACGAAGAAAGAGAAAGAAACGAAACAGAGAAAGAAGAGGAAAGGAAAAAGAAGAAGAAGAGAGGAAGAAGAAGCCAAGGCTTCTGGAAAAAAAAAAAAAAAAAAAAAGAAAAGGAAGCCAAGAGGGATCGTTTCAATAGCACCTCTGAACCCTAATATCTTTCGAGTTTCGAGTACTGCGGTAAATACCTAAACTCTTTATTTTAGTTATGTGGACAGATTCTTTAACAATTTCTTTTCTAAAATTTAAGCAATTTACATAGATTGTGAATAGCTTAGTTAAATACCCCAAAGAGATAGAGTTACTGGTGTATATTTGAGTGAAGAATTCATTAAAGAAACTATCTTGATAGAGATATGGTGCAATTAATTACTTAAGCAAGTTTTAAAGTTTTCAAAAGCTATTTGGAACGGTGTATTTTCCACGGAATGCGATCAAGGTATAAAACTATTTTCACCTTATCTCGACATATCCAATTGACAAATTGATAATCT
>MCJB01033222.1:40150-64879 GCA_002018475.1 Nicotiana obtusifolia | reverse complement strand
TGGCCCATTGTTGTGAGCTGGCAGAGAATTATTTGTCACATTGGGGGCGTCCTCGTCCCTTAACACTATTTTCTTCTGTTCGATCAGATCCTCTACCGCTCTTTTCAATGTCCAACAGTTCTCCGTATCATGCCCTTCTGCCCCTGAGTGATACGCACATCGGGTGCCCCTTTGATAGGAAGGTGACTCTGGGTTTTGCCGATTAGGGGGAACAGGCTGAAGCAGACCCATTTGAACCAACTTCGGAAACAGGCTTGAGTATGATTCACCAATGGGTGTGAAGTTTTTCCTCGGTGGCTCTCGGGCATGGAAGTTATTTTGTGGGGGTCGAGGATTGTAGCAGGTTTGGTAAGGAGGTTGATTTCTAGGCGATGGAGCTCTGTTCTGATTAAACTGTTGTTGGGGTCTACCATATGGCTGGGCATTCATTACCTCATATGGTGGATGAGCATAGGCTATACCCTGATGGGGGTAATAGTGCTGTGGGGCCCTTCCATAAAAGAGAGGTCTGGGTGGCCGAGGTTTTCTTGTACTTGAAGCGGCCATTGACGATTGTTCTTTCTCCTTTCGATTGGCTAACCCTCCAGACCCACCTTGAATGGCTTGGGAGGTAGCTCTGATTGCGGATTGACTCAAAATCCGCCCTGTTTTTAGGCCATTTTCAACCATTTCTCTGATCTTTATGGTTTCAGCAAATGGCTTCCCCATTGCTGACATCATATTTTGATAGTAGTCAACCTCTTGTGCCTGCAGAAACACCACTACCATTTCAGCGTCATCCATCGGAGGTTTCACCCTTGACGCCTGCTCACGCCATTTGAAAGCATACTCCCTGAAACTTTCGGTAGCTTTCTTCTTTAAGTTTGTTAAGGAATTTCGGTCCGGAGCAATATCAATATTGTACTGGAATTGCCGGACGAAATCTCTTTCCAAATCATCCCAAGTATGCCAGCGGGATATTTCCTGATCCATGTACCACTCGGAAGCGATACCGACTAAGCTTTCCCCAAAATAAGCCATGAGAAGCTCTTCTTTTCCGCCCGCTCCTCGTAACTGATTGCAAAATCTTTTGAGATGAGCGATAGGATCCCCATGCCCATCATATTTCTCAAACTTGGGGGTTTTGAAACCCACCGGTAGATGTACATGAGGGAACATACACAGGTCTGCATATGATACGCTTTTTTGTCCGCTCAGACCCTGTATGTTTTTCAAGCTTTGTTCGAGACTCCTCATTTTTCTTGCCATTTCTTCTTGCTCGGGAATCTTGGTGTTTGTCTCTTGCCCCGGGGCAAACTCATATCTGGGCATTTGAGTGTAAGCCGTCGTATGGAATTGAGCCGATTCAACTGGAAACGGATGTGCCGGATATGAAAACAGTGAAGGATTGAAACTGGGCCGAGACAGAGCCGGCTGCGTCGTGGACGCACAGGGTGGTGCGGTGAATATGTTTGACGTTGTACTGGCGTTTGATGTTTGAGGGTGTTCTTCCGAGGGCGTACCCACAAAGTTGGCAGTGATGGTGGGGTATCCCAGTGGGTAGCTTATAGGAATATTGGTGGTCCCACCGGCTCTGGGAAAGAGCTCAGGAAATCCGGGAATTGCACTCGGTGGCTCTTTCCCATTTGTCCATGCGTCCCACATTTCCATCATGCGGAGACGCAATAGTCTATTTTCCTCGGTAGCTGCCGATTCGGGAACCAAGATGCCTGAACTCGGATTCTCCTCTGAGATAGGAATTGTTGGCAGTATCATTTCTGATGTCATCTCGACGCTTCCTTTTGACCTCATGAAGTACGGGTGATGCGCCAGACTACCACAAAACCAATCACCGACAAAAGCCTATGCTCAACAGCAAACCGGTTAGTTTACGACAAATAACAGATAGGCAATGGCACATTAGGGTGTGAGGCACCTAAGCAGTTAAATGTGTTCCTATATGTTTCACAACGGTTGCATGTTTCATCCCGGCTCAGCCTACTTCCCTCAAAAGTTTTTTTTTTCTTTCTTTTTTCGATTTTCACTCTTTTCTTTCTACCCCGTTCTCGCTCTCTTTTCCCCTTTTTTTTTCGTTGATCACTTTTTGGTCTCTTTTTCTTTTTTCTTTTTAATTATTATTATTATTATTTTTATTTTTACTTTTTTACAACAAGAAGAGTCATTTTGTAAACCTTTAAATAACAATGGCTACTTTTGTAAATACGGCCCTTTAGCACTTCAGAAGGGAAGATTTTAGGGCTGTGTTTGCTAGGTAGCCAAAAATTGAAGTGGGTGGTTTTTTTTTGCAAAAATAGCCTTCCAGCATCCTTTTGGAGACATTTGGCTATTTACACAAAGACGACACTATCTAACCACTTTTATTTTTATTTTCGAAATTTTCTAAAGTAAAATTCTTAAAAGAAGAAAGGGTATTTCCACATTTTATTTTATTTTTTGGATTTCGAAAGAAAACTATTTTGGGAATTTTTCCAAAAGTAGAAGAAAATATTTTGATTGAATTTTGCTTTATCTTTTCAAGAGAGAAAAAATTTTTATTGCCCCAAATTCCTAAGATTTTACTCATTATCAAAAATCAAAAAAGAAAGTATATTTTTGATTTCTTTTTAGAAGCAAAAAATTTTTTCGTTTTTTTTTTAATTATAATTAAAAAAATTTATTTTGAAAATATTCTAAATCTTTTATTTTATTTTATAAAAGAGTATAAGAAATTTTTGAAAATTTTTAGAACTTTTCTTTCTTTCATTCTTAAAAGACAAAATATTTTGGATTTTAGGTTTTAGTTTTTTGTTTTGTTTTTTTTTTTTTTTAGAAACAAAATTCTTTTCAAATTTCTTTTTGTTTTTTCTTTTTTTTTTTTTTCGAAAACATTTTGGCAGCATTTCGCCTTATTTTGGACACCAGGTTTTGAAAACATGTAACGACCCCCAATTTTATACCTCGCCCCTTCATCATTTCATTTCTCGATTTTTTAATTTTATTTTAATGGCCGGTCGACATGCAAACCGAGATGAAATGATGTACAAATAGCACGTCAATTATGCATCAGGTTTGGTCTTTAATTTAAGGTCACCTTACCTAGACGGACCCAACCCCTGTGTTGAGTCCCCTAAGTCAAATGCACATGATGCAAATAAACGTTCCTACTAGGGATCCGGCATGAGGTTACGTTATTCTAAGTTGAAAACCTCGGTATTTGGTCTAGATTGTGTACCTGAGCGGACAACTCGAGCCAAGGAAGGGGCTACGTACAGGGCATCAAAAGGCCACCCGGCTTTGTAACTTGTCCGGCCTCTTTCTTATTTATGGTAAGACACTAACAGAATGGGAAGTCACGACCAGCGTGCATCTCCCCGCAGATGAGAAGAGAAGGGTTCGGAGCAGTTTTTATATACAGTTCAAATAATATCAAAGCGGTAAAAAGCGACATTTAGCACATTAGGCTCAACAGGAAATAAAATCAGATAAAAGCCGAAAAATAACAATCATTCTAAGCTCGAATTCTTGAACCCTGAACCAGAGATTCTGGGTTCTTTTATATCCCCAGCAGAGTCGCCAGAGCTGTCACACCTCTTTTCGTACATCCCCGGGGAGGAAATATATAAAAAGAATTTTTTCAATTAAAGTGACATTATTCGAACTGGGATTATTTATTTATTTAATTTTTATTAGAGTCGCCACTTGGAATATTTAATTGGTGTCCCGAGTCACCGATTTATTTTTATCCCAAATCGAAGAAAATTTCGACTTTCTTTTTGAAGTCTGCGAACCAGAAATTCTAAGTAAGGAATTATGTTAACCCGAGGGAAGGTGTTAGGCACCCTCGGATTCCGTGGTTCTAGCACGGTCGCTCAATTGTTATAATCGGCTTTATTTTCTGATTTTAATACCTGTTATTAACCTATAGTGCATTTTAACTTCATTTTTACTTTCCACTTTTAAAGTTTATCAGGAATTGCAATGTCAATCAAAATATGCCACAAATCACGTCACATAAATGCACCCGTAGTTTGTAACACCTTTTAATTAAACATCGGAATTTTGGATTTGGGTCACATAAATGCGCACCCGAATTTAAGAAATTAACTTAATAGACTAACGCGCCTAAAGCAAATTACGCATTTTTAGTTTGTCGAGGGCCATGAAATTCGCTAAATAGCACACCTCAAGTTTTCTAAGTGTTTAATTAGTGAGGGCCATATGTTGTAAATTTATTTGGTATGGCACACCTCAAATTAATTTGAAAGCCTTTATTAATTATTAAAATCGGGTTAGCTAAAAGGTACCCCCGAAATTAACATCGTCACTATGTCACGGAAACCGTACCCATAGTCACAATGTAAGATTTCGTACCTAAAAAATGAACTACAAAAGTTTAAATATATCTTAAGATGTTAAGATTATCATGAAACTGGATTATGACCCATCAGCTTGCCTCTCTAGCACATTAAATATTTAAGGAAGTTTCTTTTTTTTTTTATTTAAAAAAAAAAAAAAAACAAGCAAACTTTCCTCCATATGACACGATCAGCATGATTCCAGTGCTGATGATTCATTTTTAAATTCTTTTAAAATCAAACCTCATAGCTTGGTGGCCAAACAGTTACAGAAACGAAATAAGCTAAATGTAGCAGAATATAACATGAAGCAAAGCATGAGAATAACAATGTATAATCCAAGTGGACGATTATCTCAATATGCTACTTGACATTTCAGTCATTTTAAAAGTCGAATCGAGCTTATAGCACATGATAGACTGGAAGTGCGCAAGTACTGAACAGGGGTCATACTAAAAACAATAATCTAAATACGTTCAATATACATTATGAAGTCATGATTCGAATCATATTTCTACTGACAACTACAGATTTCCAGATCTTCTCTAGCAGTTTTTTGTTTTTTTTGTGTAACTATCGTACTAAAATGACGGAGATGCATCATTTAGCGAAGCAGACAGTCTAAAGCATGAACTAGTAGAGTGATCATTCCGTAAGTTATAAATATCAGAGAATATGAACCAACCTAACTGATTAATACAAAGTTAAACGAAAACCAAGTGAAGGTGAAACGAGACCATGGGAGCTCAGTAAAGCTTTCAGCAACAAACAACAGACAATTTCAATTTTCAGCTTGAGAAACTAATAAGATAGCGCAGAAAATTCTCTGAACCTAACACAATAGCTTTGACAGTCCAGTAATTTGGGAAAAACCTTGAACTAATCTTGCTCAAACTCTATTGATCCCTTCCAATAACTCTTTCAGTACAATCAATGGCACAAATGACAGCCAGCAACTCCTAGGTTGCTTTGTTAGCGGTTTTCAACAAATTTCGACCAAATTAATGCAACCAGGAAAACTTAATTAACCATAAAACACAAAGCTATAAAGAAAAACAACAACGTAAATTCATATCGCATTATACAGCGAACAATAAGATTTATAGAGCTAAGCGTGTAGAGTTTAACTAGTTTAGAACTCATTATGACCAGCAAATGTGAACGACTGTAAATAGAGTATTGAACCCTGTTCCTTCATTATTCACCACCAAACACATAGAAGCCAATCTTAAATTCAATTTCATCAATGATCGACATACATAAAGAATCAATACATAGAGTAACAACAGTCGCAAAAGTAATCAGCAATGAGCAAACAGCAATATGAACAAACTGTAAAAAAAAATAGTCCTTCAAAATAGATGCATACATGTACCAACAATCACTTATCAATACAAAGAAAACAATTGATCGATCATGAAAGAAAAGTTAACGAAAGTGAACAAAACATCGAAGATACGGGATTAAACAAGGAGTATTAAACAGTTTATTCATCCATACTTAACGGGAATTACAAAGTTCTAAAGCGTACCTATGCTAATTGAATGAGTACACGACCTCGTCGACACAGTAGCACACGAGCACCGCAGCAGCAACTATCGCAACAGAGCTCGATTAAACCCCTTTGATATCGAAGCAGAAATGACTTCCCAGACTTAGAACCTTTCTTTCAATTTCAGACTCGGTTTTCTTTTCTCTGTGAATGAGCTCTTTATTTTTACTCTTATTTTCCTTTTTTTAATTCCTTTCAGACCTCAAACTCTTCCTCAAACGACTTTCTGTTTTTCACTCCCTTCTTTGCTCTCTGTAACTCTTTGTTTTTCACTCTCTCTTTCTTTTTATTTTTATTTTTTAGTTTTCAGACCTAAAAGAAACTTTCTGTCCTAAAAATTTCCGACCTAAAAAAAAACCTCCCTTCTGAAATACCAAACCCCAAAATATATAGTGCTTTCCGAAACCTTCCCCCCAAGCAACCCCGAAAATAAACAAAACCAAAAAATCAAAAAAAAATCCCCCCCCAAAACTTTAACAGAGAATCTTCAAATCTTCTCTTTAAAACCGAATCGGGACAAATGGAAGGCGAGGATTGATTAATAATCAATCCACGGCCCCCATTTGTTCCGAGAGTGGTCCCAAATCAGCAAAAACACTCGAGTGTAAAATCTGTTTGTCAGGGTTTGTTAGGGCTGGAGTGCGTGGGGAAAAGGGAGGGGACCACGGACGAGTTGGGGTTTTAACTCGTCCGAGTTTGGACGAGTTCAGGTGGAGGAATCGGCGGTTTGTGGCAGAGGAGGAGGAAGGGGTGCGGCGGATTTAGGAAGGGAAATGTTTAGGGTTAGATTTTAAGTTTAAGTTTTTATATTAAGGGTGCGTCGGTTCTGGGCCGTTGATCATGTTAAGATCAACGGTTCAGATTGAGGGAAGGGTTTAGGGTTGCCCGGTTTGGGCTTTTAAGGACTGGGCCTCGTTGGTTTTAACCTGGGCTATTTTAAATTCCAGCCCAGTCCGATTTCCTCCTCTTTAATTAATTTCTGATTTTAAATTCCCCTTTTTATTTAATTTTAATAATTAAACTACTTAATAATTAAACTCCTAATCTTACCTAAGATGTGACATTAATTTAAATACTATTTATAAAGCTATAAAAACCCTTGAATCTAAGAAATGAAGATTTAAAATTAAAAGGAAATTGTAAAATGAATTAATTTTTTGTGATTTTTAATTTTGTAAAACAAATAATTACCAACTCAATTTTGAAATATATCCTAAATGCAATGCATGATGATGATTTTTTGTATTTTGCATGAATTAACAATTGAATAATTAAACAACCTAGTAAAATTCTAACATGACTAATACTTAATTAAAACTTATTTAATGATTTTTATGAAAGTATTTCGAGTACGGTAAAAATCACGTGCTCACAATCAAACCAAGAATATTTAAAATAGATTAAGCACAATACAGTAACATCCTAGCCTCAAGATTTGACTCAAAAACAACACGCATTATTCACAGCCCCCTACTCTAACATAGAGGTCAACGACGTTACCTTTCCTTCATGAATCAAGTGTCCTCACAACAATTAAGAGTAGTCCCACACATAATAAAATTTAAGAACAATTACGAACGCAAGATAGAAAGAATTCACTCACTCTCAAACACAACATTCATAGGCCACAAAACATGCACCATTGACTTGCCCGTAGTGTACTACTCTACTAATCGAGCTCATTCAATCAAGGATCAAGTAGGACTTTAACTGGTTGTAATGTAGGCTACGGGACGGGTAGGATACATTTAGATATAAAAGTGACAACACCTCCCTAAGCACTTTAATACATACACTTCAACATTCAAAACGCCACACGTATGTCAAACCATAATCCACCTTCACATCAATATACGATAACTCCATACTTCTTTAAGCACAATTACTTCAAGAGTTAGCACTATCAAAGAATATTTTGCAAAACAATACAACATTTTTGTTCGTTTTCTCTTTTTCAATTCAAGTGACTCTTACTTTTTTTTTTTTCAAAACAGTGCACCCTTCTCCTTATTTCATTAGTTCCACTCCAAAGCCAAATCCCCCACCCCACACTTCAACTTTTACAAAGTTCATAATCAATTTAAGTGCTCAAGAGAGGTAAAAGGTTCAAATAGATGGTCAATTCAAACAAACGGGTAAGGCTTGTAATGTGGTTGCCAAAGAAGTGAATTACATGCTCAACGGGGTTAACTAAGATATATAATAATTAGGTGGGTAAAAGCATATACTTGGCTCAACAAAAAAATGCCTAAATCACTTCCAAGACTGAACAAAACTACTATTTTGCTTTGCAAACACACGGGGCAAGTTCTAGACATCAAATGCAATACACAGAATCACATGGCACATAACTCACTCAATATTGGATTATCAAGACACTCTAGTCAAAGCAGTTAAGCAAAGTTAAAATCATACAACTTAAGACACTTATGCAAGAATCAAAAACTGAGCCTAAGCGTCACAAATAAAGTACTCACAATTATCAAGGCATAAAAAAGTCAAGAGATATTTCTTTAACTTCAATTCATAGCCCAAGGTTTCATACACCTAACAAAAATAAAACTAACTACACCCAGTGCAAACAAAACCCTTGAAAAAGAACCGCGGCACAAAGAAAAACCAGGGGAGGGGGGGATTAATACACTACCTACAAAAGAAAATCTTTTTGTCTTTTTCTTTCGACTTTAATCCTCAAGAAACCCGTCGAATGATATCCGTCGTCAGAAAAAGTCAAAAATTGTCGAAAATTTTAAAATTTTTATGGGTTTTCAATTTTTTTTAACTACTAAAAAGCACTAAAAGGCAAAAAATAACCCATATACATACAACATCCAAAGATCCCCATCCCAAACTTTAAGTTGCGGCATGTCCCCGTGACACACAATTAAAAAGCATAAGGTAGAGGAAACTTCCCTGAATTTCTACTCGGGGTCTGAATCAAAGTCAGGCTCAATTTCACGCGCCCAAACTAATGCACACATCGACGCAGACAGCTTCTTCTCAGCCTTCATGGGGTACACCCAACACTTATCTTTTTCAATCACTAGGGTCTTCTCTTTTACGCCCTTCACTTTCCACTCTACACTTGCAGCTGGCTTCTCTTTTTTCACTCTAGTTGCTACATTCATCTCAAACATCACTGTCTCTTCACCCACTCTAAGCATGAGGTTTCTATCATGTATATCCAGTATAGCTCTCCCGTTGCTAAAAATGATCTTCCTAGGATGAGAGGGACCTCCTTGTTCTCCTCCATATTCACCACTATAAAATCTATAGGAAATACGAACTTATCCACCTGCATCAAAACATCTTCTACTATCCCCTTGGGTGTTATAGTCATTTGGTCTGCCAGCTGCAAAGATATTGGCACCGACCTTAACTCTCCAATCTCCTTCTCTAGTTTTATGTAAATAGACAATGGCATTAGATTAATTGAGGCACCAGAATCACATAAAGATTTATCAAAGTTATGAGTGCCTAAAGAGCAAGGTATCGTAAAACTCCCTAGATCTCAACACTTTTGGGGGAGTTTGTTTTGCAAGATTGCACTGCACTGCTCTGTGAGCTTAACCACCTTGGTCTCTTCTATCTTTCTCTTCTTCGTAAGGATCTCTTTTAAGAACTTTTGATAAGCTGGCATTTGTGAGAGAACTTCAGTGAATGGCAGGTTTACATTGACCAGTCTCAGCATATCTAAAAATTTCTCAAACTGCTTGTCCACCTTTTCTCGATAGAGCTTTTGGGGAGCAGGTATGTGCTTGCTCACATCATCAAATTCCTACGTTCTTGAAGTTTCCTCCTTCTTCTTTTTCTCAACTCCCTTCTTACCTTTCTTCTTCTCAGTCTTTTTATCATCTTCAATTTTCAGCTCCTTCCCACTTTCTTTTTCAGGCGCAACTTCTTTTTGAATTTGGAGTGGGATCTTTCAACACTTGTCCTCTTCTCAAGGTTACAGCATTTACCGTTTCTTTGGATTCTTTTCAATATCAGCTGGTAGTGTACCTAGGATTCTCTCAGATAATATAGTTGCAATTTGTCCCACTTGTCTCTCCAAGTTACACAAACCTATCCCAAGTTCTTTGATGGTTGCACCATGAGTATCTAACCTCTCATATGTCTTGACAATAAAGGATTTAATCAGATCTTCTAACCCAGGATGAATTGGCTATTGAGGCTAAAACTGCGGCCTCAGCTGACTCCCAAAACCAGGAGCTTCTTGAAATATGGAGTTCTTTTGTTTCCATGCATTTGTTGTATCCCAAGGTGAATTCCATGAAAAACCTGGGTGCTTTTGACCCATTATATTGAAGTTATAATTAACCCACACCATTAAATTCCTCAGTTGAGGCTCGTTATGTATCGAAGCTAAGGTCAGCTTCCTTATTTCTTTTGCCATGGCATCAAGTTGTACCTGCACATATGTGTTAGCATCAACCTGGTGAACACCAGTTGATCTTCTCCTTTCAGCTATTTCAGAGGGCCACTGATTTGCATCTTCAAACAACTCATCAAGAATAATGACTATCTCCTCTGGGTCTTTTCATCAACGGGCCTCCAGCTCATTACTCAATGTTCTCCGTAAGGTCGTTGCCAATCGATCCCAAAAGTCCTAGAGTTACATCCGGATTTCAATTCCGCTATATTGACACTTTCGTACTATCTCCTGAAACCTCTTAGGCTTCAAACACCGTTTCAATCTCATTCTGGCAAAAGTTATGGATCTATCTTCTAAACTTGTCCGTTTTAGCTGAGGAAAAATATGTAGCAAGAAATTTTCTGGTCATCTCCTCCCACGTTCAAATCGATCCCTGGGGCAA
Organism: Nicotiana obtusifolia; assembly: GCA_002018475.1. NCBI lineage: Eukaryota > Viridiplantae > Streptophyta > Magnoliopsida > Solanales > Solanaceae > Nicotiana > Nicotiana obtusifolia. The sequence goes on along the minus strand of MCJB01033222.1, from coordinate 54,176 downwards.
GCTTCGAAGCTAGTGTTTTACATCATCTTTAAGTGTGAAGGGGAGTGCCTTTAGATAAACTGCATCTTATGACACTCCATTATATTGAAAGGTGATCATTATCTCCTAGAAGTCCATTAGATGATTGTTTGGATCTTCGTTCATCTTTCCTTTGAAGATGCAGCTATTTTGGAGAGTTTGGAGCAACCCTTGCTTTAGCTCGAAATTGTTGGCTGCAACTGGAGGTGGTCTCACACTTGACAAGCATTGGTTGTAAACTGGTTTAGCGTAATCACCAAGTGGTCTCCTAGCACAAGAGCTATGTTTCCGAACTGATTTGCACCCAAGGGTTGATTTTGATTAATTCTTCGAGCCCTCTCCTCCTCATAAGCAATTTGTGCATCTCTAAGTGCTGCTTCTTCAGCATCTTGTGCAGCTTTTTCTCTAAGTTGGGCTGCCTCTCTCGCAGCCAAATCAACATTATCTTCACCGTTCCAGCCATATCTTTGGTTGAGGATTGCCCAACCTTTTCTAACGTCTCGGTGATCTTTCTTTCCTTCCTTAACTGTCATAGTTGTTTTTCAATTTCCGTCTCGTATGGTAGCAATTCTTTCCTAGAAGATCGGGTCATGCACCAATATGACCTGTAACCTGCGCACAGTCAAAGAACACCAACCTAAAAAAGGAAAAATAAAATAAAAATAAAAAATAAAATTCTTTAATTAGCACTACAAACTATTTCAAACACTATTGATTGCCAATCTCTGGAAACGGCGCCAAAATTTGACAAGCTAAAAACACAACACAAAATTATGCTCGCTAGTCGAATATAGTAAGTTAAAATATCGTATCCATAGGGATTGAATTTAAACAGTATTATCATAGTTTGTAGCTAGATTGCTATCAAAGATAATCAACAGTTGAGGATTATGTAAATTAAACCTAAAATTAACTAAGAATCTAGAGCTAATTAACTAATGACAACCAACGCAAGTATTAAGCAAAGGAAGTTACCAACTGGGAGAAGATAAGGATTGATAAGATAGGTGCAAGATAAATGTTTGGGATTTAACTTTAGATAATTCACTTCTAAGTTATTAGTTCACTTCTAGTTATAAGAATCTAGAGCGAATTCACTTAGTTATTAGTTCAATTGATTAGTAGAAACTCCTCTCTCGATTAAGTCTCCACCTCACGATATAAGCCAATTTACACTCGGTGAAGATATGCAAGAATTCGTAGTGGATTAGTCTTTAGGAGAATTTCTCTCTATTATCCTCCTAACTAAGATTAATCAACAATTCAACAAGCCTCTTCCGATTACTAAGAAGAATTAATGACTTCAACCAACAAAATATAATGCAAAATATCACAAGTTATGCCTCTCTCAATTACATTAACAAGTGAATAAAGATGTAACAGTTAAAACATCCAACACGATTCAATACATAAAACTAGAGTTAATTATCCATAAACAAGTATCAATACACCAAATCCATCAAACCCCATAGAGAACTACTTCATGGATATGGAGCAATTCATCATAACAATGTTTAAGTTAAAGGATAACATAAAACAATCCAAACCCTTGTTTTGAGTGAGGATTGAATGATGAAATCCTTGAGCTTTTTTTTTTTCCACCTCCTCCTTGGCTTACTTAGCTCTAAGATCTATCAAAAGTCCATTAAATAACGTTTTTATATGTATTTATACTAAGTAGGGTCGGGCCTGGACGAAAATACCTTTTCACCGCACGGGGCGACACGCGATGCGGGGAATTAGTGGGGAAGTCCAGAGAGCTGATTCTGACATACTGTGGGAAAAATGTACAGGCGCGGTGCCCCACGCGCCGCATTAGTGTTGTTTTCTCAGAGTACGACTTTTTCTTCACTTTTTGATATCCAGACATGATTTCGACCCTCGAACACGATCCCGGCTTTATCCCTTGGGATTTTACTCAGACTTCAAAGCTCCAAATCACTCGAATTCATTCCATAACATCCACATAGCTCGGAATCCTACTACAAGGCATAAAACACGCAATCAGTGCAAAACACTCATGATTAAAGCTCAAAATCAATTAAAGTGCAGTAAATTAGAGTGCAATAAGCGACTAAAACACAAGATTATATCTTACCATCACCTGGCACAAGCGTCGAAGGCAGGCGACCGTCCTCCATATTGAAGGACATACCTGTGCCAAACACACCTAGTAGTGAAGGCAAAACTCCACAATCACGGAATCAAGCTCTCCACTCAAAGAAAACGCACCCAAAGTAAAGGTATACGTGTAAAAGTATGTAAAACCTTCCTTGTGAAGGGTCACTTGCTCCGATAAATCAGGAGCAATGATATCCAACTCATGGCACCGGCAGTTTTCCTTCACAGCATGAATACTGGAAGAACAAATGGAAAAAGGGTACCTACTAACATCCCATGTACGAGGGTTACAGTAGGGAATTTCTCTTCAAAATCCTTTGTGGTACTGAGTCTTCTTGGGATGATGGAACCTACCGTTGGAGGAGCAGAGTCCTCGGCTTTGTTCTTGTTCTTTGAAGAACCGGAACGCTTGGAGGAAGAAGCCATTGAATAAGAAGAAGGAAAAGGTTTTTGTTTGAAGAGAATTAGAGAAAGGATGGAGAACAAACATGCAAATCAGAAGCTCGAGAAATTATAAAGTGCGATGGAAAAGAATGATGCGTATAAGTATAATTTTGGCAGCTAAATTTATGGCCGCGATAATCGGCAAAAGTTGTGCTCAATCGAGGGATGACGCGTGTTTGGGGCATTAAATGCAGAGAGACATGTGTCTATCAACCGTCAGAAGCCTTCAGAGGGAGTTATAGTAATTCCCGCCAAAAGAGTATTTCTACCAACTTCCTGATAACACAAAGTTATGCCACCTGAAAGCGGGGGGACTATCTGTATAGGGTGAAATATGATATGACACGTGGTCATCTAAAGGAAAGAAACGTGGAACCCAAGACAGGGATGGCGGAAGACCGAACGTAGCCATTCTGCTTGTCACCGAAAGGGATAACATTCATAAAGGTGTATTAAATGCTCTGCGTCCGGTAGTATTTAATAAGGAATATTCTATAGAATTAAGAGTGACGGCCAGTTACAAAAAATTTGACATTTATGTTCACCATTACATCTTTATCAATGACCCTCATAATTGACATTAAAGGAGGGCACGATCTTAGGACCTCCTTCCCTAGATACAGCTATTAATAGTGAGCCCAATTATCATTATAAAGGACATGAATTTTCTAGCTAAACTTACATTACATTATATACAAAGCTTAATACAATTTTACGTTCTTGCCTTTTGATCTCATCATTGCTGTGCCCGAAAATCTTATTCCCGGAACTGTCATCTCTGTTGTTTCATCTATATTTTAAGGCTAAGTATTGTACATTTCTTCAATTATTGCATTATTTCAGGATCAAATTAGTTCACTTGTCTAGAAACCACGTATAAATTCAACTGTACCGTTTTACGGGTAAACAATATATAAGTTAGATTCTTGGTACGTATTATTTCTAGTTTTTAGCGAACCTGTTGGAAACTAAACCAAGATTAATTAGTATTCCTAAGTTGTCTAGGATTTGATATTTGGTAGTTTATTTAATTCATGTCTAGTTAGGTTTTGTTTACCAATTTTATATTGGAATAGGTTTTTGGTTTTGTAGTATTATGAATATGGGTGCTACTACTTGTTTTCTTGTAGAGAGATTCAAGAGTTTATGAGTTGTGAAAAAGCCTCCTACCACGTTCTCTCCCTAGTTTAATAAATTTCTTCTATAAAGTGTTAAATTTTTTACTTGTGCCTAAATTATTTTTGGGGTATTTGAATCCTTCAAATTGGTATAAGAGCCTATGTGAGATTCTGTCAGAGTCGATGGAGATCTTAACAAATTATAGATACGTTTTCAAGTTTGATGGCAAAAATAATTTTGAAGACTGACATCAATATATGAAATCTTTTTTCGATGTTTTTGGATTATGGCCCATTATTGAAGCAGGATTTGAGGAAATCCCACAGAAGGTACAACATTGACAGGTGATATAGTTAAGCAATTAGAGAAAAATAGACAATTGGATTATAAGACACGTTACTATCTCACCAGCAAGGTTGAATTGCATGTATCTAATAAATTTTTGCACGCAAAATCAACAAACGAGGCTTGGACAATCTTGGTGAATTCACATCGAGGTTTCGCCAAAGTAAAGAAAGTCAAATTGCAAGAGCTAGGAGACAATACGAGTTGGCCCAAATGAAACCAACAGAGTCCGTTAAAGAATTCATTACAAGAATTACTAATATTGTCAACGGCATGAGGACCAATGGATAAGTACTAGATGAAGTTAAAGTGGTTGAAAAGATATTGCGGTCCTTGAGTATAAAATTTCACACGAAAAAGGTAGTTCTTGAGGCTACCAAAGATCTTAGCACTTTTACACTTGATGATTTAGAAGGTGAATTGGTGACATATGAGATGTCCCTGACTCAAGACACACCCGAAATAGTGGAAGAGGCATTGCAAGCAAAGGTGAATCAACCTAAAGCAAAAGAAGAGACAAGTTATCCTAAAGAAACAAATCAAATAGGCCAGAATTTTAGAGGTAGAGGTCGTGGTAAAAGTAACTTTCGAGGTCGTGGTAGATGTAATTTTTCTTATAACAAAGAAATAGTAACAATTTTTGGAAGGAACAATAAGGTCATCAAAATTTTCAAGGACGTGATAAATCTAAGATTCAGTGCTATAATTATGGTAAATTTGGACATTATGAAAGCGAATGTTGGTCTAATAAATATGGTAATAAGAACTACTTGCTAAGATGGCTGAAAATTACGGGGATAAGCAACAGATTTTTTTATTTTATAGTTTTGGAGTTGAAGAAACTAAATGGAATGAATGGTTTACTGATTCGGGTTGCAGCAATCATATGAGTGGACATAAGAAATTATTCACTGATCTGGATGAAATATTTAGAGGTACAGTGAGACTTGGAAATAACGCAAAGGTGCCTGCTGTTGGAAAGGGAAAAATTCGCATTACTGTGAAAGATGGTTCTTCTAATTTTAAATCAGATTTGTTTTATGTGCGGAGTCTTCATCAAAATTTATGGTTCTTCTAATTTTAAAAAGGGGTATGATTTGTGTTTTAAGTATAGGATTGGCACAATCAATGATGATAAATTTGGACTAATTGCAAAGTTTAACATGAACAATAGTCGTTTGTGGCCTCTTTATCTCAATAGTGATAATTTACCTTGCTTTAGTTCTACAAACTATGATGATACTTGGTTGTGGCATCTACGTCTTGGGCATTTGAATTTTGGGAGTTTGAAATTTCTTGCAAGAAAGAATTTGGTTGATGGTTTACCTTCTATTGATTTCTTGACTAGAAGTGTGAGTCGTGCATTTTGGGAAAGAAGTACAGAGAACCTTTTCAGAAAGGCAAGGCTTGGAGAGCTAATGCACCATTGCAGTTAATTCATTCAGATTTGTGCTCTGTTGAAGTTTCTTCTAATGGTAGTAGTAAGTATTTTATTACTTTCATTAATGATTTCAGCCGAAAGACTTGGGTATATCTTTTGAAAAATAAATTTGATGCACGTGATATTTTTAAGAGCTTCAAAGTTTACATGGAGAAGCAAAGTGGGTATTTTTATTAAAATATTAAGGATTGATAGGGGCACTGAATTTTTTGTTTGTGATGATTGTTTAAGAAGTATGGTATTAAGCATCAATTGACAGCTAGATATACACCTCAGCAAAATGGTGTGGCTGAAAGAAAAAATAGAATAGTGATGGACATGGTGAGATCTATGATGCATTCCAAAAATATTTCAAAAGGTTTTTGGGTAGAAGTTGTTTCCTGTGCTATATGTATTAAATAGGTGTCCTACACAGTCTAATTTCGGAAAAACTCCACAAGAGATCTGGACAGGTAAGAAACCAAATATTTCTCATCTAAAAGTATTTGGATGTCTTGCTTATGCTCATGTTCCTGATGCTTTGAGAAAGCAATTGGATGATAAAGCTGAAAAGTGTATTTTTATTGATTATAGTCATGAGATAAAAGGTTACAAGTTATTTAATCCAGATACAGGAAAGTGATTATTAGCAGAGATGTTACTTTTGATGAGCAGAGTTCTTGGGATTGGTCAAAGAAGGATTCTGAACCATCTAGGTCTCAACCAATAATTTTAGTCATAGAGGAAGGAAGTTCTAGCAAACATCAAGAGGAACATATAGTAGATCCTATTCAAGCAGAGACGTCCAATCGCCACCAAAGACAACACCAATCACTACTAAAAAATCAGATTTTAGCGACGGACAAATTCTGTAGCTAAACAGAAAAATCCGTTGCTAATCTCATTCAGCGACGGATTAGTAACGGATTATCAAAAAATTTGCTAGCTACGAGCGTTTTAGCGACAGATTAGTAACGGCGTTCGTAACTAATTTCAGTTTTTTTTATAGTGAATTACCAGCTCGTTTGCAAGATTATGTTATTGGCGATTATAATGATTTATCCAATGAAGATATTATAAATTTTGCTTTATTTGCAGTTTGTGATCCAGTTACTTTTGAGGAAGTTGTTAAAAATGATCGATGAGTTCATGCAATGAATGAAGAAAATTCATGCTATTGAGAAAAATAATACATGGGAATTGACTACTTTACCACCCTCAAAAAGACCAATTGAAGTCAAGTGGGTATACAAGACCAAGTTCAAACCAATTGGAGAAGTGGATCGCTTTAAGGCGAGATTAGTTGTTAAAGGATACAAGCAGAAGGCATGTATTGATTACTTTGAGGTATTTGCACCTGTTGTTAGACTTGATATTGTTAGTATGATAATTTCTCTTGCTGCCAATTATTGCTGAAAAAATTTTCAAATAGATGTGAAATCTACTTTCTTAAATGGTGTACTTGAAGAAGAAGTGTATGTTGAGCAGCCTGTTGCTTATGTCAAAAGAGGTCAAGAAAATATAAAGTTTATAGGCTGAAGAAGGCATTATATGGGTTGAAACAAGCACCTAGAGTTTGGTACACTCGTATTGATTCTTATTTTATTGGACATGGATTTCAAAGATGTCCATATGAGCATACTTTATATATCAAATTCAAGTCTGGCGTGGATATTTTCATTGTGTGCTTATATGTGGAGGATTTAATTTTTACTGGCGATAATCCTAAATTAATTTCTGTGTTTAGGGAGGCAAAAATTAGCCAGTTTGAGATGACTGGTTTGGGTTTAATGTCTTATATTCTTGGCATTGAGGTATCTCATAGATAATGGAATATTCATCTCTTAGAAAAATATGCTGGTAATATTCTAAAGAGATTTAATATGGATAAAGCCAAACCAATTTTGACCCCTGTTGAAAAAAAGTTGAAGTTGGTTAGAGATGGGACTGGTGACTTTGTTGATGCTACATATTTCAGAAAATTGGTAGGTAATCTAAGGTATTTGACTTCTACAAGGCCTGATATTATTTATGGAGTTAGATTAATTAACAGATTTATGGAGACCTCACGACAATTTCACTTTGCAAGTAGCAAAGAGAACTTTGAGATATATTCAAGATACACAGATTGATGGTATATTTATTCAAAAACTAATAATAGTAGTCTTGTGAATTTAAAGATAGTGATTGGGTTGGTGATACGATACAAAGAAAAAGTACTTTCGGCTATGCATTGTAATTGTGTTCTGGTGTATTTTCTTGGTCTTTCAGCTGTAGTAGAGTACGTGGCTGCAACAAGTAGTGCTACACAAGCATTGTGGTTAAGAAGAATACTTGGATTTCTTCAACACAAGTAAGACAGCCCTATAATTATTTGTTGTGATAGCAAGTCTGTAATTGAGTTAACAAATAATCCAGTTTTTCATGGGTGTAGCAAACGCATTGATATGAAATTTTACTTTATTAGTGACTTGGTTCAAGATAAGGAGATAGTTATTGAGTATTGCAAGACTGGAGAGCAAGTTGCTGATATTTTCACAAAGTCTCTAAAATTGGAGTTATTCATCAAGTTGAAGAAGATGTTGGGCATGATCAAATTTGAATATCTTGGTTTAAGGGAGGCTGTTGGAAACTAAGCCAAGGTTAATTAGTATTCTTAAGTTGTTTCGGATTTAATATTTGGTAGTTTATTTAATTTATGTCTAGTTAGGTTTTGTTTACCAATTTTATATTGGAATAGGTTTTTGGTTTTGTAGTATTTTAAATAGGGGTGCTGCTACTTGTTTTCTTGTAGAGATATTCAAGAGTTTATGAGTTGCGAAAAAACTTCCAACCATATTCTCTCCCTAGTTTAATTTATATAATCTTTATTAAATTTTTTACTTGTGCCTAATTTATTCTTGGGGTATTTCAATCCTTCGTAACCAGGATCAGATTCACTACCTTAGTTTTCTTTTTATTTTTATCTTTACTTTTGCAGGTTGAGTTGTAATTGGCCCTAAAGTTTGGTGTTAGGACAGTTGGTCCTTAATGCTATCTAGGGTAAATGTCTAAATGAATTCCTTTAGCTTGAAATGAAGTCCACAACAAACAGGATTTGCATTATCTAACGTTGAAAGAAACGTACACTAAGAAGTAAGAACTCCCTTATATAAATCAATTACCGTGTTATAAAGTAGAGGGAATTAAAAGAATGAAACTTCTCTATCATGGAGGGAGGCGACATTGACAGTAAATCATAAATACAAATTAATGCCGCGAACACATCACAATGATGGCACACATTTATAAAGAAAGTACTATCACGAATACACTAATTTAGAAGCTTGAAGTCTCTGACAAATCTTTATCTTAGGAAGAAACACCAAAATAAATATTTTGAATAGGAGGGATTGCGATATTTCTACCTAGTAATTTGTATTCGGAAAACAAATTTTCGAAACTTAAACAACGGAAAATAAAAATGTAGAAGAAGCAAAAAAAAAAAGTCGAGCCCACTGAATTTACAGTTTATCCTTAAGGAACTTAATCTACTCATAATATCTGAGGTTTAGGATTATTTTCTCCTAGGATAGAACGGATTAATCACACACGATATAGCGGTATTCCAAACACTGGTTTACACAAAACAAATGGCGACAGTGCATCACACTTACTTTATTTTTAAAAAAAATAATGCAGAAAGAAAGAAGATATTTTAAAATTTTCTTAAGAAAAAATGAGGAAATAGCCAGATATTTATAGACAATCATTTGGATTGAACGAAAAGGTACAACTCAAAAGTAGCAGCCTTTGATCGAACGACGGCGTGAAGCTTGACTTCTTCTCAATTCAGAAGAAGTGCGTATGTATATATATACACACACACCCAACAAATATCTTTTCCTCCTCCAATATATGATAATATTCCTTTGTAAATGAAGAAAATTAAAAAAAAAATCACTTTCTCTCTATTTTTCCTTCACACCATTTTAAAACTAAAGACCCTCATAGTAACTTTAAGTTGACCACGTTTCCTGAGTTTTGTTTGGAGCATGTGTGATTGACTAAAAGTTTAAAATACTGATCTCGCATCACTGTCACATAAAAGTTACATACATGTAACGACCAATAAAAATGCAATTAGTAACATGTAAATCAAAATATGTTATAATAGATTAAGCTACACTAATAATATTAGTAAGTTATAGCGTATAAGTTAAATTGGATGAATAATACTTGCTACTTGTCTTAAAAGATCAACTAAAGAATAACTATCATGTTTGTCTCTATCATTCCTATGAACAATTTACTTGACTGATATTTTTAATTCATATCAATTTATTAGATGTATTCTTCTTAAATGAAAAAGTTCTTAGCACTAAATTCTTCAAAGCGGTAAAATAATTTTTAGAAGTTTAATAATGCTTTTCATAAAGTTCCCAATGGCTCCCAATCAGCCAAAGTGACTAGTTTTTTGTTTTCTTTATCTGTTTTATTTTAAAGGTAAAGTGACCAGCTTATATTTATGTCAATGAAATAACCAAAAAAACTAATTTCTTAAAAAGCAAATTAAATAAAAAATTGAGTATGTCGTTATACTCACTACTGCCAGTTTAAATTTGTTAACAAAAATAATGTAGAAAGTTTTTGAAAGAGAAGAAGTCATGAATGCAACCTGAAATAAGCATCTTGGTAGCCAATTCAAACAAAAATTGAGTCCAAATTAAAATAAAAAACAAAGAATATTCAACTCAACCCTAAAATTCCTAAAATTCCCAAATGATTCTTTCTCTGAAACTTCTCTCCACGTCTGTGTTTTGCTATTTTTATTTGCTCCAAAGTCCAAAGTCCTTTTTCTCCAAAAAGACAAAAACAAGTCAACTGAGAAATCGTGAAAATGACGAAACCACCCCTACCAGAAGATAAAACTGTTGGGTATTAATAAAGGTGAATGGGAAATGACAGGATAAAAATAAAGGGAATATAAAAGGTCCCTTTTTGCTTTGATTAAAGCGTTTGTCCCACATCAGGAAAAGAAAGAAAAATAGAGATGTATATATTACATTACACCTTCTCTAGTTGCTAAAAGGGTTGAAGGGGCAAGGACCCCTCGCGCCGTCGTCGCTCGCTCGGCTCGGCTCCGGCTCCGGCTCCGGATGATCGATTGATTGATTATCTTTTTGGACAAAATTTTCCTTAATTATTTATTTAATTAATTAATTAATTAATTAATTAATTATTTAATAAATAAGAATCCACTTAACGCGAATCGACCCTGACCCGCGACCCAGACCGGTTCGTTTTCTTTTCCCGGATTTTTCTTTTTTAAATTTCCCTCCAAAACGTGGTGACTGATCTGAATGGTTGCAAACATTCAGATTCAGTACTTCAATGGCTATAAATACTTCATATGTTTCCAAAATTCGACACGAAAAAATCTGCTATTAACAACTTTCTGTTATTCAAATATTCTGTGTGATATACTCCCGTACAGTGGTTCGCTGCTATCAGAACTGGAGTACTACTTTTCTGGTAAGTTAATCGTTCTATCCTGGGAGGGGATATTCCAATAGCCTCGAGTACTGTGAGGGGAATAATTTCCTTAAGGACACACTTTGAACTAAGTGGGCTCGATTTCTGTTCTTCTCAATTTTCTACTGGTTTTCCAGTTTCTGTTTTTCCTACTGTTTTGCTAAATGTTTAACAAATTAAACGTACACTAATTAATATAATTAACAAAAACTGTCTAGAGTTGAACTCGTTCGTAGAATCCCAAGAAATCAACTTCCCTCCAATTACGTGTAAAATAACATTACAGACTCCGAAGAAAAAGAAGAAGAATTTCTTTTAAATGCCCCTCTCATCTAACTTCTAAAGTTTTACCCATTCCAAACCGTCGCCACCCTTATATGATTATAGTTATTGAATGAAGTTTTAACAATATACATTAAAAAGACCATTAGTTTATCTAATTCCACAACTTAAAATTCGAATGTTTTTATGCTTGGCCAAAACACATAAGGAGACAGACTGCGTGCCACGTTTCCGAATAATTATATAACGAACTTCTCCTCCTTTCACGTATATATATTCTATAGTCTCTTTCTTATATCCGGCTCTTTTTCTTCTCCGTTATATCCTGTGTAGTATATTTGGATACATTATCTTCTTAATTTGTTTCATCATTGAATTACTGAATCCATATAGTAGTAATTTGCCAATACCCAATACTTCTGTTTTCTTATTCAGATTTCCCTCTTACTTCTTTTCTTTCTCTGCTAAAGTCGTCATAAGTTTGTTCAGATGGTTGAAAGGGTTTCAACCACTTGATCCTTTCTATCTGGGATTGGAAGTTATTTGTTGCTTTTGCTTTTGGGTTTCTTCTGTTTTGCTTAAACAAAGGTTTCAATTCTATACTCTCTTTATGTCCTTTTCTTTTTTCTATTCTACGTACTTTACTTCTTCTTCCTCTCTTTTTTTGTGTGTTTTAATTGTTTAATTGTTTTTTTTTTTTTTTTTTTTTTTGAGCATGTTCGTTATTGCAACTATTGGTTATTTATCTTGTTTTAGGAATTTTTGGAGATAAAGATGTTGGGAAACTTCATTACCAGCGGATTAGTGTATGTACTTTTTTTAAAAAGATAATCTTAATTATGTAGTATTCTTTGGTTCCCTGTGTTCTGATTCTGAATTTTGCTTTTTACTACACTTATTTTTTTTGGTGGGGGGTTTTGTGTATTGTTTACGTACTTAGATGATTAATTTTCTTTTTGGATGGCAGATTGGTTCTTGGATATGCGTATCCTGCTTTTGAATGTTTTAAAACTGTCGAAAAGAATAAAGTCGAGATTGAAGAACTTAGATTCTGGTGCCAATATTGGTAAAACAACTTTCTTTTAATCATCTTATTTTATCACAGTTGGTTTGTATTCTTCTTAATTTCTCTTTGGACTGGATTGGAATGGTGTTTGAACCATATAGAAGCAAAGTTTGACGAAAAGGAACTCGCAGAAATATTGGTCTCTTAGTAGTCACATTTTACTTTTTACAAGTGTTCTCTTTAAATGAATGAATGAAGTTAAATTATTATTTTCAATGCTTAAAGGGGCATGTATTTTGATGAATTTAAGGTCAACGGTAACCAATAGTTTATTTTGGCAGTTAGAAATAAAAGATTGACAAGCATATAGTATTTTTATGACATCGGAGTCGGTCAATTCTTTCAGCAAATATTGCTACCTTTTGTTAATAGTCCACTAAAACTTAAACCGATGAAAAATATACCAAATTGACAAGCATATTAACTAGGCCATAATCGTAGTATAAGTAGAAACTACCATTTCTCTCGGAAGAATCTTATTCATTCCAAAATTATATATTTTTGACTGGTTGCAAATATATATAATATTTTGCAGGATTATTGTCGCGGCATTAAAAATCTTTGAGAGCTTTGGAGATGTGTTCATGTCATGGTATGCTCTTAATTCAAAAAATTATAGGCCTTTCATCTAATATATGAATGCAGTTCCATTTGCATTCAAACTGAAAATGACTTATTTTCATTGTTGTTTTAGGTTACCCATGTATGGTGAGGCCAAATTGGCACTTTTCGTCTACTTATGGTATCCAAAAATAAAGGGTACAGCATACATCTATGAGACCTTATTGAAGCCATATGTAGCAAAGTATGAAAAAGATATTGACAGAAGTTTACTGGAGTTGAGAGCCAAGGCATGGGACTTGGCAATTTATTACTGGCAAAATTGCACAGAATTGGGCCAAGCAAAGTTCTTGCAGATGCTTGAGTTTATAGCTTCTCAGTCCAAAAAAGGAACACAACCCAGCTCCGAGGTATTGTTTTCTTTGTTCCTCTTTGATACACTTAGGAAAGTCTAACTACAAAGTATTATCTTGACCATTTTGCTTAAAATAAAATTGAAAAAAAAGCACCAATCTTCTTCCCAAGGGAAGGAATGGTTAAAAAGTATGAGAGCATCTCAATTTTCTTAATAGTCTCATCCCAATGCAATATGATCATGAGCTTCCAATTCTCTACTCTCTTCGTATCTTTTCATTTGATAGAATATTATGTGATTTCTTTTTACTTATACAAATTAAAGCGATGGCGTTCTTCGATAATCTATGTTGGTAGGGTTAACGGCTACTTGAGAATTGTCCAAGTGAGAATAGCTGACCCAGACACAACAATTATAATAAATAAATAAGCAGTAATGATTGAACATGTTAACTTGAATATTAAAATTTGTGTAAATTTCATAGACTAAGGTTATTAATGGAATAATAACAAACACTTTGGGTCCAATTGGGGCTATAATTGAACCAATTAGGTCCGACCTTTATGAGTTACTAATAGTGAGACAATCTAACGTGTTCATAGCTTGACCCTCTATATCGATGTGCATTTCACATGGTCTTTAATTAGAATGCTAATTACAAACAATAGCCCTCGGATGTGTTTTTAGAAAAATTAATAAATTATGAAAAAGATTGTATATGTTTGGACAAGTTTTCGAAATATATATGAAATTACTATCGACTTTTTTTTTTTTTTTTTTT
>MCJB01033222.1:3666-34975 GCA_002018475.1 Nicotiana obtusifolia | reverse complement strand
CCTGATCTGAGCCGTTGATCTGAGAAGATCCAACGGCTCGAAACTAATTTTCCTTTACCTTATATATGTCCTAACCTAACCCCCACCCCCCTCATTCCTTTCGTTCCCAAACAACCCATTACCTGAAGCAAACCCTAGCCGCCCCTGCTCAACCCAAGCCGCCATGGCTGCCACCTTCAAAACTCACCCCAAATTCGTCCCAACCTGAGATGTAAACAACAGTCGACCCCATTGTCACACAAAAACTACACTTATCTTAGCCAAAATCAGCCCGATCTTCAAAGATAAAATCAGAAACCCTAATATTCAAAATCAGATTTTGGAGCCGATTTTGAGTTTAAAATATTTTAGCCATGTGTTCTTAACAAGAACACATGGTTAAAGTAAATTTCAACTTAAAAATCAGAGTTTTAAGAAGATTTCTTGTTCGAGGTAATTTCATTTTCCTTTTCCTTTTTCATTTTTGTATTCCGTTTTGAATACTCTCATCTCCTACCCTTTTCTTAGTTTTTTTTCTGTGTTCGATTTGGTGTTAGAATGCAAAATGTTTTCGTCGCTTTATTTTCTCGTTTGGGCTCGAGTCATAAGACTATGTGGCAAAGCCACAAATTAAATAAATTTTTCGAGTTTGAGTCCAAAAAGGGGTTGGGTTAAGAAAGAATTGAATTTAGGGCTGCTTGTTTTGGGCCGGTCAACTCGACCCATAGGAATAAAAGTCAGAAATGAGTTTATTTTGGTTTAAGTTGAATGATAGTCCGTAGAAGCTTCTAGTGAGGCCTCAATAGCAAATAAATCAAAACAAAAAGAAACTCGAGGGGTGTAAAAGTATTTTTCAGAAGTTTGAAACAGATTTTTGTTATTTGGGGGATAACAATCACATGCAAAGGGAATCGGTTAGGGGAGTGGGGGTGGTTACATCGTGTGAGGGATTATGAAAACAGAAGAAATCAAATAAAAATTTAAAGAAGAGGGTCTGTTTCTGGTTGGGCATATATAAAAGGGAGAAGGGAGTCGTTCATAAGAGGGGACAGGGACAATTTTCGAAAAAGAGAGAGTCTAAAAAGAGAACAGAAAACTTATAAGTTTTTTTTGGCTGAATTTGGCGTTTATTTTGAAGAAAGATCGAGTTGCTGGTGTTGTTCGTCTGCTGCTGATTTGACAAGATTGTTTAGGAATTCACTTAGCGTAGGTAAGTTTCGAACCTTTTTTTTGTAATGTCAGTTAAAAGTGTGATTGATGAATTGTTCGATGTTCACTAAGTTTAGTCTCTTGTACCTTTAAGTTTCTGCTTATTCTGCTTTGTCATTCGTTTATTATTGATAATTATATCTGTTTCGTTGGACTGCTATGGTCATATATGTCTTTGTTTTGCTCGGGCCTTTGCTTTTCTGTTTGTTTGGCTTAACTTGCTTCATGATCTATTTTGGTATTGCTAAGTGACTCTTTTCTCACACATTCACTTTTTGATAAGATTTTGTATGGTTCTACTGAATTTATTCACCTGTAACTAGTAAACGTAACTACTGTATCGAATTTGATCTAATTCCTGGTTTGGATTGCTCTTGAACTGTTAATAGTTACTGATTCTCTGTTGTTTACTCTGCTGCCTTAATAGAATACCTAAATGTGCTGCAAATTAGACTTCTTACTCAACCAAGATGGGATGCTTAGTTAATGTATTGAGTTAACTATAGCAGGAAACGATTTCGTTACATAATGGATTCCTATCACAGATCAACACTCCAATTTCGCAAACAGCTAATAGACTGGAATTATTGTACTCGAAACGATCAAAAATTTGGTAATCATTCTTACAATTGTATTGGTAAAATGTATAAAAGGGTTAGAATTTAAATAGGATTGCTGGAATTATTATCATAGTGGCTGTTTCCAGAAAAATGAACATTTAAGATTCAAAGTGTTATTTTTTTGGTTATGTTTGTAATTTATTCTATTTCACTGAAAATCAATTGGTCTGGTTTACTGTTTTGAGAATAGCCCTGTTAGTAGTAAATCTGAATTGTGGTTAGTTCATTAAAACAGTGGTTATGTTCATAATCATATAGATTAGTTCGTTTTAAGATCATTATTCTGGTGACAGATTTGTTAATGTAAATTTGGATTTGTAGTCTATTTTATTAAGTTGGCTATGCTGAAAATAATGTTGTTGATTATAGTTGTGTTCGTGAATTTTATGGCTATATATTTGTAACTAAGTTGTGTTGATTGATTTGTTTTAAAATGGCTGTTGTAGAAATGGTGTTATTAATGCAAATTTCAAAGTGTGGTTGTCTTTAAGAAGCTGCCGGCTGTATTTATAATTGATCACACGTCACTTGAATGTATGCACTTTTAAAAATCGAATGAAGCTGCTTTTTGCTTTTAAAATTAGCCTCAAAGATTCAAATTATTTAGTTTACACAGTTGATGGCTATATTCCGAATGAGCTTGTATTGGACGATTGGTATTGGGCTTAATTCACTACTCATTGAAAACTAACTGGGCATGATTGCCAACGCAATTTCCTAATAATAATACCTAGTATTAGAAGTTACTTTAGATTCATAGAGGTGTGCCATATAATTAACAACGATCACCAATGGCCCTCTTAATTAATTAAAATGTAAGATTAGAGTAAGTAAACTTTGACGCTTCAAACTTTAATAGCTCGATTTTAAGTGCCATTAACTACGTTGTGACTATGGGTACGGTTCCCGTGGCATAGTTACAATGTCAACTTCGGGGGTGCCTTTTAGGTGACCCGATTTTAATAATTTAAAATAATAAAAGCTTTCAAACTAACCTGAGGCGTGCCATACCGAATAAATTTACAAATATATGGCCCTCATTAATTAAATACTTAGAAAAATCGAGGTGCGCCGTTTAGTGAATCTCATGGCCCTCGAAAACTAAAAACGCGTAGTTTACTTTAGGCGCGTCATTACAATAACTTAATTTCCTAAACTCGGGTGCGCATTTATGTGACCCAAATCCCAAAATCCCAATGTTAAATTAAAAAGTGCCGCAAATTGCGGCTGCATTTATATGACGTAATTTGTGACATATTTTGATTAACATTGTAATTCTCCGATAATTCTAAAAGCGGAAAGGCAAAATAAGGTAAAATGCACTATAGGCTGATAACAGGTATAAAATCAAATAATAAGCCGATTATGACAATAAAGCGACGTACTAGAACCACGGAACCCGAGGTTGCCTAACACCTTCCCTCGGGTTAACAGAATTCCTTACCTAGAATTTCTGGTTCGCAGACTTCGTTAAGAAAGTCAAATTTTTCCCTCGATTTCGGATAAAACCGGTGACTTGGAACACCAATCTAAAATTTCCATGTGGCGACTCTGAAAAATAAATTAAATAATCCCATTTCGACTAATATCACTTTAATTGGAAAAACTCTTTGTATACTCCTCATGGGGGTGTACGAAAAGAGGTGTGACAACGGTTGTGTTCGTTTCAGCCATGAACACCGCCTGGTTTCATGAGTGCATAGAGAATGGGCCTTCACTTGTCATTCTCCTTTAAAGCGGCTTACACTTAACACTCACATAGGTGATTTCTAAACATGTGATCCTATAGCCACATTATCTGGTCATATACTGCCAGATTTAGATAATCATTAAAAAACCTTAACTCATTAACAAGCCATAAAGTTTTATCTTTATTTTTGAACATTGTCTTCATCCGAGAAGGGGTTGAGTTATTTGACAATGTTGAACCGTCAGTCACAATTTTGTTTGATCTCTTTGAACCTAGCTCTTGGGATCTCCAGTCTGCTAGGTAGAGTTACCGCCATGATGACTTGTCCTCCGCCTTAACCCAATTCCCATTGATGATCTACTAACTCCCTCTCTAGATAAGCCTTTTGTAAGCGGATCCGCTACGTTATCTCTTGTCTTTACATAGTCAATCTTGATAACGCCACTAGAGAGGAGTTGTCTAATGGTATTGTGTCTCCGTCGTATGTGACGAGATTTTCCGTTATACATTACGCTCCCTGCCCTACCTATTGCTGCTTGCTTGTTACAATGTATACATATAGGAGCCAAAAGTTTGGGCCAGAATGGAATATCTTCTAGGAAATTCCGGAGCCATTCAACTTCTTCACCAGCATTGTCTAAAGTTATGAATTCAGATTCCATAGTGGAACGGGCGATGCAAGTCTGTTTGGATGATTTCCAAGACATTGCTCCACTCCCAATTGTGAAAACATATCCACTCATGGATTTAACTTCAGACGATCCAGTGATCCAATTTGTATTACTATATCCTTCAATCACTTCGGGATATTTATTATAATGCAAAGCATAGTCTTGAGTATGTTTCAGATAACCCAAAACCCGTTTCATTGCCATCCAATGTGTGTGATTGGGATTACTTGTGAACCGACTTAGTTTGCTAATAGCACATGCTATATCTGGTCGTGTACAATTCATGATATACATCAGACTTCCCAACACTCTAGCATAGTCCCCTTGTGATTTACTTTCACCTTCATTCTTTTGAAGTGCGTAACTCACATCAATTGGAGTTCTGGCAATCTTGAAATCCAAGTACTTGAACTTGTCAAGTATTTTCTCTATGTAGTGAGACTGTGATAATGCTAAACCTTGTGGAGTTCTACAAATTCTGATACCTAAGATTACATCAGCAACTCCTAAGTCTTTCATGTCAAATTTGCTAGCCAGCATGCGCTTTGTAGTATTTATATCTACCATATCTTTGCTCATTATCAGCATGTCATTAACATACAAACAAATAATGACTTCGTGGCCTGGAGTGTTTTAATGTAAACACATTTATCACACTCATTGATTTTAAAGTCATTTGCCAACATGGTTTGGTCAAATTTAGCATGCCATTGTTTGGGTGCTTGTTTAAGTCCATAAAGCGACTTACAAGTTTACACACTTTCTTTTCTTTACCAGGAACCACAAAACCCTCGGGTTGTTCCATGTAAATTTCTTCCTCCAAATCACCATTTAAGAAAGCTGTTTTAACATCCATTTGGTGAATTTCAAGACCATACACGGCCTCCAGAGCCACTAACACCCGAATGGACGTTATTCTTGTTACAGGTGAGTATGTGTCAAAATAATCAAGACCTTCCTTTTGTCTATAACCTTTGACCACAAGCCTTGCCTTATATTTGTCAATAGTGCATCAGCTTTCATTTTCCTTTTAAAAATCCATTTAGAACCTGAAGGCTTGTTTCCAGGAGGAAGATCAACCACTTCCCATGTGTGATTATCTAAGATTGATTGAATCTCACTATTGACTGCCTCTTTCCAAAATGCTGAATCAGGAGATGACATAGCCACCTTGAAAGTTTGAGGATCATTTTCAAGCAAGAATGTCACAAAATCTGGACCGAAGGAAGTAGATGTCCTTTGACGTTTGCTACGCCTTGGATCTTCTTTGCTAGAGGCATTCTCCTTTGGTTCTTCCCGTGGTCGTTTAAATCTTTCATTCGACGACTCGCATTCAATTTTACACGGATAGATGTTTTCAAAGAATTCAGCATTATCAGATTCAATTACCGTATTATTATGAATTTCGGGACTGTCAGAATCATGAACCAAAAATCTACATGCTTTACTGTTTGTTGCATATCCAATGAAAACACAGTCCACGGTTTTTTATCCTATTTTCACCATTTTGGGTAAAGGTACTTGTACCTTTGCTAGACAACCCCATATTTTAAAATCTTTCAAGTTGGGTTTTCTTCCTTTTCATTTTTCATAAGGAATAGAGCGTGTTTTGCTGTGAGGTACTCTGTTGAGTATTCGGTTAGCTGTAAGGATAGATTCCCCCTACAAATTCTGCGGGTCAGTCACAAGTCACGGGTCGTGCGCAGGTAAGGGTCGATCTGCGTTGGATGGTTTCCTATTTATTAAATAATTAATTAATTAATTAATTAATTAATTAAATAAATAAATAAATAATTAAGAAAAAATTTGTCCAAAAAGATAATCAATCAATCGATTCCGAAACTGAAGCCGAAGCCGAGCCGAGCGACGACGACGGCGGTGCGAGGGGTCCTTGCCCCTTCAACCCTTTTAGCAACTAGAGAAGGTGTAATGTAATATATACACCTCTCTTTTTCTTTCTTTTTTCCTATGTGGTACAAATGCTTTAACCAAAGCAAAAGAGACCTTTTATATTCCCTTCACTTTTCATCCAATCATTTCCCATTCATCAATATCAAAAACCAACAACGAATTCATGCAATTAAACAATAGTTAAAATCCACAAAAAACACTCAAAACACCTTATCCCTCAAAACCCTAGGGAAGAGCTACTCCATAAATATGGAGAAAGTCATCACAAATAAATTTAAGAACAAAGAAAACATCAAAGATAACTTTATTATACAAACTCTCGTTTTGCACCGATGGTTGACAAGAGAATTGATGAAATTTTGTGTCTTCAAACGGTGATAGCTCTCTAAAACTCTTCTAGGTCAAATTCCCTTTAAAAATTATGTTTACAATATATTTATACTGAATATAAGCAAATTGAGACTAAAATACTCTCTCTAAACTGAAATAGAGTTTACTGTGCAAAAATTACATAAGCACGCCGCACTGGCGACGCGCTCGCGTTAATGAGAATTTCCAGAGGCTTACTCAAATGTAAATTGATGCAATATTTTGAATTGCCACAGTTTGTGGCACGTTAG
This sequence comes from Nicotiana obtusifolia, assembly GCA_002018475.1. Lineage (NCBI taxonomy): Eukaryota > Viridiplantae > Streptophyta > Magnoliopsida > Solanales > Solanaceae > Nicotiana > Nicotiana obtusifolia. Next base: position 28,275 of record MCJB01033222.1, on the reverse strand, counting down.
CAGACACACATTGTCATGCCAAGAAAGTCAGAGAATGCAAATTTTATGCTTTTGATTTTTGACGGAATTTTGAGCAGCCACCTCATGTGGCTGGCTTATTGTGCATCACGTCATGATAGGCCATTTTATTAGCTTTGAGCGTTTCTTTTATCCTTTTTTATATGCATACTCCGTCCTTGACTTTTGAACGCTATCCCAGTTCGTCTTTCGAATTTTTACTCAATCTTCAGAGTTCTCTTTTATTCAATTTAGCTCCAAATTATCTTAATAGTTCAGAATTATTTTTTATAAGGCATAAAATACGTAAAAAGCATAAATCATCATTATTTAAGCTCAATCATAAATAAAATGCAATGATTAAAATGTAAACTATGACTAAAATACAAGATTCTAGCCTATCATCAATACCTTACACTTAAACCATTACTCGTCCTCGAGCAATCAAACTGCACTTCAGATAGAGACGACATTTTTATCAGACAACTTCTCTAACGCATCATGCCAAGAATATTTAAAGCAGACTGAGCATTCTATCATAACATCCTAGCCTCAAGACTCGACTCAAAAACATCACGTATTTGTAAAAAACCCACTCACTTACTCTAACACAGAGGTTAATGACATTACCTTTCCTTCATAAATTAAGTCTCACACAACAATAGAGAGTAGTTCCACACGTAATAGAATTTAAGAACAATTAGGAACTCAAGATAGGAAGAATTCACTCACTCTCAGAAACAACATTTATGTGCTGCAAAAGACGTACCATAAGCTTGTCCGTAGTGTACTACTCAACTAATCTAGCCCATTCAGTCAAGGTCAAGTAGGACTTTAATTGGTTGTAATGTAGGCTGCGGGATGGATAAGATGCATTTGGATATAAGAGTGACTACACCTCCCTAAGCACTTTTAATACATATATTTCATTGTTCAAAACTCCACACTTATGTCAAACCGTAACTCCACATTCACATTAATATACATTAACTCCCTACTTTTTTAAGCACAATTACATCAAGAGTTACCACTATCAAAGAATATTTTGCACAACAATATAACATTTTTTTCTTTTCTTTTTCAATTCAAGTGGCTCTTACTTTTTTAAAATAGTGCACCTTTCTCCTTATTTCATTAGTTCCACTCAAAAGCCAACCCAATTACCCCACACTTCAATTTTTACAAAGTTCATAACAAATTCAAGTGCTCACAAGAGATACAAGGTTCAAATAGATGGTCAATTCGAACAAATGGGCAAAGCTTGTAACATGGTTGCCAAAGAAACAGGATTACAGGCTCAACGGGATTAACTAAGATACATAACAATTAGGTGGGTAAAAGCTTATAACTGGCTCAACAAAGAAATGTCTATATCACTTCCAAGATTGAATAAAACTATCATTTCGCTTTGCACACACACGGGGCAAGTTCTAGACATCAAATGCAATGCACAAAATAACACAAAACCTCACACACATGGCACATAACCCATTCAAGATTGGATTATGAAGACACTCTAGTCAAAGCAGTTAAGCAAAATTAAGATCATACAATTTAAGGTACTTATACAAGAGTAAAAAACTGAGCCTAAGTGTCACAACTAAAGAACTTACCGTTCTCAAGGTATAATAAAGTTAAGAGACATTGCCTTTCATTCAAACCATAACACAAGGTTTCCTACTCCTAACAAAAATAAAAACTAACTACACTCTGTTCAAACAAAATTCTTGAAAAAGAACCGCAACACAAAGAAAAATCAAGGGGGAATTATTACACTACCTAACAAAAAAAATCTTTTTGTCTTTTTCTTTCGACTTTAATCCCCCAAGAAACCCGTCGAATGATATCTATCGTCGGAAAAAATCGAAAAAAATTCAATTTTTATGTTTTTTTTTAATTTTTTCAACTACTACAACTAACAAAACTAATACATATACATACAACATACAATTATCCCTCACCCTATACTTTAAGTTGTGGCATGTCCCATGACACACAATTAAAAAACATAAGGTAAAGGAAACTTCCTTAAATTTTCTTCTTTTCCGAGAACTTAAGAACTTCACCCCTAATTCTGAATTCATTCCTCGTTTTCGCTTCTTGGAATTTTTTGCGGAGCTCATTAAGCCCAATTCTTCTGAGAATACCTGCAAGACCCGCTCTTTTCTTTCTTTCTTGTCCTCATCTTGAGCAGTGAATTGCTCGTTCATGATGATCCTTAACTTGTTTCGGCATTCTTTCACATGATCAATCCATACATATTCCTGTAAATCCCCAAAAATAAAATTCACATGATCAAGGTTAGAATAAGAAAACAAAGAAAGAAAGGTCAAGTGAACATTCCTCTGGTATGTCCAAGACCATTTGTTTCTCATCCTCTTCTACTAAAGGTTGCAAATGTGAAAAGGTGGGTCGGGGTTTGAACTCTTTTTCCATCGTTTCATACTCAACCAAAACCTTATTTTCGATCATCTCAATTGAACCAAAGTCCTCGTGTATCGTGGACATCTCCCTCTGTAGACGCTCATCCTCTTGGGTAGGCTCATTCTCGCTGGGTATCTCCTCCATATATTCACTATCACAATGCAATGAGCTTTCTCAAAGTATATTTACTATTTGACGCACTTGCATTGTTAGGTTCTTAATGGCTTCAGCAATTTGTATAAGTCCTTCTTGATTTTGTATAAAACTTTATTCAACATTATTCATGAACTTATACATAAGCTCTTCTAAACTACCATTCTCCTCTTGAAGTGGTTATCTCGCTTTGCTTTCATTCCAGTCATAATAAGCGTATTCATCCAAACTAGAGTCAGAATTGTGCCCATATGAATCCTCGTACCTGTTACCCTGTACGGACTAAAAACAAAGTGAGACTGTTCAAAATACGAACCATAGGAAGAATACATACCTGCTTGATAGCCAACCCATATATGATTTCTATCGCATTTAAAATACAAAGCAGACCAATGATAATGTTCAATTGCTAACTCTTCAACCGTTTTCTTAGGTTGGTTGTACTCCATCTTCACAGCATTTAGAGTTCAATATCTACAATATCTTCTCCAACTTGTTAGGTACTACAAAACAAATCTTGAAAAGAAGTTAACTAGTAAAGAAAATAAAATAAAAAAGAAAACAGAAAAGAAGAAAAAAAAACTAAAACCTAATTCGTGAATTAACACAAAAAACTATTTCAAACACTATTAATTGCCAATCTCCAGAAACGGCGCCAAAATTTGACGAGCGCAAAACACAACATAAAATTAATGCTCGCTAGCCAAAGATAGTGTAGTAAAACTATCGTCTCCACAGGGATTAAATTTAAACAATGTTCAAATAACTTATGGTTTTCTGCTATTCAGGATGATCAACACTTGAGTTGGAGTGATTACTACAATAATTAACTACTAATTAAGACTAATAATAATTAGACCTGATCACACAGAATGAGAGTTGAACTAAAACGGTTTGTAACCAATATGAGAAATAAGGGTCATGACATGATAGGTGTAAGATAGTTATTCGGGATTTAACTTTGTTTGAATTCATTTCTAATATTCTAAGGATTCTCACGAATTCACTTGATAATTAGCTTAAACGTAAGGTCAAGATTTCTCTCTCGATTAAATTTGGACACTATAAAATAAACTAATATGAACTACTGTGAAGATATGCAAAAACACATTAATGGACTAGTCTTTAGGAAAACGTCTCTCGAATATTCTCCTAACTTGGTTTAATCAATAATTCAAAAAGCTCTCTCGATTAATTAAAAGAATCACTAAATTAAACCAAACCAAATAATGCAAAGATAATCACCAAAATATTCCTCTTTCGATTAAATAAACCGGTGCATAATTTCACAATCAATTCAACGCTCCATAAACGAATTCATGCAATTAAACAATAGTTAAAATCCACAAACAACACCCAACACACCATATCCGTCAAAAATCTAGGGAGTAACTACTCCATAGATATAGAAAAAGTCATTACAAATAAGTGTACGAACAAAAAAAAATCAAAGATAACTTTAATATACAAACTCTCGTTTTGTGCTGATTGTTGGCAAGAGAATTGATGAAATTTGTGTTTTCGAGTCGTGGTAGCTCTCTAAAATTCTCTTAAATTGAATTCCCTTTAAATATTATGTTACAGTATATTTATATTGAATATAGACAAATCAAAACTAAAATACTTTCTCTGAGCTGAAATAGGATTCAGTATGCGAAAATTACACCAGCGCGCCGCAATGAGAATTTCCAAAGGCTTGCTCAAATGTAAATTGATGCAATATTTTGAATTGCCACAATTTGTGGCACGTTAGCAGACACACGTTGTCATGCTCGCAAGTTTTATGCTTTTGATTTTTGATGGAATTTTGAGCAGCCACCTCATGTGGCTGGCTTATTGTACATCACATCATGATTGGCCATTTTATTAGCTTTGAGCCTTTCTTTTTTTCCCTTTTATACGCATACACTATCCTCGATTTTTGAACTCTATTCTGATTTATCTTTTGAACTTTTACTCGGATTTTAAAGTTCTCTTTTATTCAATTTAGTTTTAAATTATTTTAATAGTTCGAAATCATTTCCTGCAAGACATAAAACACGTAATAAGCGTAAAATATTATTATTTAAGTTTAACCACAAATAAAATACAGTGATTAAAGTGCAAACTATGACCAAAATATGATATTTTAGCCTACCATCTATAGTTTTTATCATTGAAAAAGCTCAATATGTAATACCTTTTATATAATTTTTGGTTATGTAAATTTTATTTTAAGAACTTGATGTCCGAATTAAAATCTAAAACTAGAAGGTCTTGCTTCACTTTACATATAGCCCTTCCCCTTTTTTGATCCATTGAAAAGTAACTGACACATTTGGAGGATATCATTCCCACTATTTAGTTACTCAGGAGTCGTTTCGTACGAACACAAGTAATGCAGGGATTTAGTAATATAGGGATTAGTAATGTAGGTATTAGTAATGCAGGGATTGTAGTGCTGGGATTATTTTTTATCAAGTGTTTGGTTCATTGTATTAAAAATTAGCTATGCAATGTATAATCTAAGCTTGTGTTTGGTTTAAAACTGTACAAAATCTTCTTTACAATTATACCCTTGAATATTCTTCTTTCTGTATATAAAGAAATTTAGGAAAAGGATTTGAGGGGTGGTTTAGTAATTTTAGGGTCTTATCCAGGTATAGTTAATGCAGGAATTAGTAATCCCTTGATTTCTTTGGTATTAGCTAAGCCCTCATAAATTGAATTGAGCAATCGAACATTGTATTGAACGAATTAAATTTTTATATAAGAATTATTTTACTTAGTACAGTCTACCAAATGATCCCTCAATACATATATTAGTAAACCATAGAATTAGTCTAAGTTAATTCGGACATCACCATTGTAAAGAAAATATATGACCCCAACTATTTGTCCTATTTCCTAAACTCATGGAGCCAATAGCTCCTGATTTCCATATAGAATTCCCCTTCACCAAAGGCCAAAATTCTTCCACAACACTGAATTTACTTATCCACCAAACCCTACACCAAACTACATTCTCCACCCTAAACTTTCATCATATTCATATTCAATAGATAGGGAGAGCAAAACCTTCTAGAACTTTCTGCAGCTCCCCTATCTTTATCACAAATACCCCTCCTCTTTCTCTTACTGTCCATTCAATAGCATTTTCTCCTATCCAAATGGCTTGCTCCGCTTCTTCAACAGCACTTCTTTCTTCCAACCCAAAAGCAGCTTCCATTTCCCCCAAATCCTCCTTTAAAGCCCCCATTTCTCAATGTTTATCTGTACCTTCCTCTTTCAATGGGCTCCGTAATTGCAAGCCTTTTGTTTCTCGTGTAGCCCGTTCCCTCTCTACTCGCGTTGCTCAATCCCAACGCCGTCGTCTCGTTGTTCGTGCCTCTGTAAGTTTCTCTTTTACACCTTTCTTTTCTTGAGTCAATAATCTGAAATTCTGATTTTTTTTTTCGGGGAAAAGGCTTTGCTTTATTCACTTCATCTGTGTTGTGTACTTAGAATTTGGAACTCCGATGTCTGTCGTTTCAACTTTAAATCCTATATTTTTCAAAATTTAAGTTAAATAGAGCAAACTACTTGACTGAGACGAATAGTGCACACTTTTACCATAACTGCTCAAGGTATATTTAAGGGATCACTTTGAACCTATCCCCAAACATAAGGAATCATTTTTATCATTTTCTCCTTTGAATTATAAGGCAATGTAAATTGTATGTATGGACTGTGCTTTAGTGAAAAGTGAATTCAAATTTATATGTTCACTTGTACCTAACTTGGTAATGGTAGAGTGGTAAGCTTGAGTTCATATTTAGGATTAACTCATTACAGTATGTTGTGTGCTCCATACTTTGCCTAAAGAAATTGATGGATTGGATGACAGTGATTTTAATTAAAACTTAGGGCTACCTCTTGCAACCGGATATAAAGGAAAACTAATATTGGGCATGACTATCTAGAAGATGTTAGAAAAGTTAAATTAGATGACCAAGTGAAAGGAAGTTTCTGTTCATGATTCTCGATTTCCCAATCGTCCCAAAACTTGCTACTTTTACTCTATGTAGATAAGAGCTTGCGCCGTCATAGAATGTTTATATAACCTCTCTGATGTGTTTGTGCTTGTGTATGGATCAAGATTCATCTATCTAATGTCCTTTCATGTATGTTTTTCATATATAGAGTGAACTTCCACTTGTTGGAAATCAAGCGCCAGACTTTGAGGCTGAAGCTGTTTTTGATCAAGAATTCATCAAGGTATTATATTGGTGTTTTTATTACTTACCTATAATTGGAGAAAAATGCTTAATTCTTATTGAGAAAAGTGTGCTTAACTTTAGATTTCAAAACATGAATGGTATATTTAACTTTTTGTATAAAGATTTAATGTATGGCTCTTGTCCATATACAATAAAATCATCTATTTTGATATTATCACTGTACTTTTCAATAATTAACAACTTGTTTTGTAAAGTTTTGTTTCTTCTAAATTTTTCTTCAATTTTCACTAAAATCAGAAGAACGTTAGATTTTTTGTATAAAGGTGAAAGGTCATGCATGAAATATGAATATGTTTAAATATTAAGTAGTTTTGTCTCTTTGCCAACTATTTTATTGCGGCTTACTGCTTGCTATTTTATAGAGTCTTATAGGAAGAATGTAAAATAAGGAATTTAAAAGTAATATCTAAAATCACATAGGTGGTAATTGTTGCAAGCCTAAATATCTGGTGAGGTTCCTGTAATTAGACCAAAATAATAAACATTAGTCAATCAGTCAATTCTCAATTCTAAATTAGTTGATGTAGCAAATGGTGTACCTTGTCAGCTAAGAATAAACACCATTCATAAATTAGAAACCTTGAGGAGTCTACATTTTTTTGCGAACCCCATTTGATTGCAGTTAGTGACAGAATGAGAACATGGAAAGAAAAGAGTTTAGTACTACCCTAACATGCAACATCTGCTATTGTCCTTGGATTTCACTTCACTTCCTGCCCCCTTTAGGAACTGTAAGACGTGGTTTTACACATTTATGGATTGTATTTGCTGCTTACAACTACAGTTATCCTTTTTCTGCAGGTTAAACTATCTGAGTACATTGGGAAGAAGTACGTCATTCTCTTTTTCTACCCACTAGACTTTACATTTGTTTGCCCAACAGGTCAGTTTGGCACCTGAAATCTCCTCTGCTATCAATCACTTTCTTCTAATAAATTTGCACTGATTATTGTGGTTGCTGACTGTGTTGTTTTTATGTAATATCTTTTCCTGCTTCTGTAGAGATCACTGCTTTCAGTGACCGTTATGGAGAATTTGAAAAGTTGAACACAGAAATATTGGGTGTTTCTGTAGACAGTGTGGTAGGTGTTTCTTTCCTTCAAATTTTTACTGTAAGTTATAAATTCATAACTTGTAGTTCTCTGCCCAGCGTTTTCTGCATTTATTTGCTTGCTTCTGTTAATGTGATAATGTGGTCACTATTTCTTCAAAATGCCTTTAAAAGGGTTATGTGTACCTAAATGGTTTGCCGTGCTGCATTCTGCTGCTGCACCAGTATGTCTTTGTGATGGTACGACTCCAAATATGTGTAGAAGTTCCAAATAAACTTAAACTTAAGAGAAAATAGAGCGCATGTGTGAAGCTTGTTTTTTGAGGGGGGTGTATATCCTATTTCTTCTTTTTTGTCCCTTTATTCGTTAATATGAGTTCCCAACTTAAGTTTTTCTAACATTTGAATCATTAACTAGTGATTTAGACCTTTTACCTAATGTAGTTATTATTTTGTTGCTAATAACTGAAAACTAGGTTTGGTTTGGTTTGCATAGGTTATTATATTATACTATTATTGGTGCCCGTGCGATGCACGGTCAATATAAAAAGAACTAATTGTAGTATATTGGCATTCATATCTTATTTATAATATCACATTAAAATTAACGCATTAATATTTAAAATATATTTTTTGTTGAGGCCATTTATTTTCTTAGGGGTCATTTGATTTGAAGGTAAGTTATACTGAGATCAGTTGTGCTGGAATTCGTTATCCCGATATATTTCTTATTGATTACAACAACAACAACCCAGTGTAATCCCACAAGTGGGGTTTGGGGATGGCAAAATTTACGCAGCCTTACCCCTACCCTGGAAGGGAAGAGAGACGGTTTCTCATAGACTCTCGGCTAGAGAAGATGGAAAAAGCATTGATAGTAAATTATAGCAAGACAATATATTTAGAAAACTAAATCGAAGATAAATCCAAGCAAGTAATTGTAAGACAATATATTTAGAAAACTAAATCCAAGATAGCAATAAAGAATATGAAAGAAGTACTGCTAGAAAACTAAGGAAGTATTGATGGCAAGTAATAACAGAACAATATATGCGATAATAGCAAATTAAGGATAAAAGGGGTACCATACTAACACTAATAGTATCGAATTAATGAAGACAGGGAAACGCACGACGACCTATTAACCTTCTATTGTAATCCTTAACCTCCACACTCTTTTATCTAAGGTCATGTCCTCGGTTAGCTCAAGCTGCGTCATATCCCGCCTGATCACCTCTCCCTAAGACTTCTTTGGCCTACCTTTACCCTTCCTCTTACCCCCCAAGGACAACCTTTCTGACTTGGGCATCTGTGCTTCTTCTTTTAACATGCCCGAACTATTTTAGCCTCGCCTTTCGCATATTTTCCTCCATAGGGGCCACTCATATCTTGTCCCGAATAACTTCATTCCTAATTCTATCCAACCTAGTATGCCCACACAGTCATCTCAACATCCTTATTTCAGCTACTTTCATCTGCTGGATATGAGAATTCTTGAATGGCCAGCACTCTGCCCCATACAACATAGTTGGTCTAACTACTACCTTGTAGAACTTACCCTTAAGTTTTGACGGCACATTCTTATCGCACGAGACACCGGAAGCAAGCCTCCACTTCATCCACTCTATTCCGATATGATGTGTGACATCCTCATCAATCTCCCCATCATTCTGAATTCTAGACCCCATATACTTGAAATTCTCTCTCTTGGTAATGACTTGCGTATCAAGCCTCACATCTACGTTCGCTTCCTGGGTAACGCTGTTGACCTTGCACTCCAAATATTCTGTCTTGGTCCTGCTCAACTTGAAACCCTTAGACTCAAGGGTACGTCTCCAAACCTCCAACCTTTTGTTAACACCACCTCGCGTCTCATCAATCAGGACTATGTCATCTGCAAATAACAAGCACCAAGGCGCCTCCCCTTGAATGTGTCACGTCAATGCGTCCATTGCCAAGGAAAACAAAAACGGGCTAACTGTTGATCCCTGGTGCAACCCCATATCTACCGGGAAGTATTCAGAGTCTCTTCCCGCGGTCCTAATACGTGTCTTAGCTCCATCATACATGTCCTGGATCACTTTAATATACACTACATGCACTCCTTTAGCCTCCAAACATTTTCATAGATCCTCTGTTGGGACTTTGTCATAGGCTTTTCTAGGTCTATGAACACCATATCTAAGTCCTTCATCGCCCTATACTGCTCCACCAATCTCCTCACATTGTGAATGGCTTCGGTAGTCGACCGTCCGGCATGAAGCCAAATTGGTTCTCGGAAATGGACACTCCTCCTCGTCCTTCCTTTATCACCCACTCCCACACTTTCAATTTTATGGCTTAACAACTTGATACTCCTGTAATAGTTGCAGTTTTGGATATTCCCTTGTTCTTGATACAACGAAATCATCATACTCCGCCTCCACTCTTCAAAGATCTTGTTCGTCCTAAAAATGACGTTAAACAATCTAGAGAGCCATTCCAAGCCCGCCTTATCCACGCTCTTCCAAAATTCCACAAGGAATCTCGTCTGGCCCAGTCGCTCTACCCCTACTCATCTTGCGTATAGCCCCTTTAACCTCCCCCACTCGTAGCGTCTACAATACTCAAAATCTCGATGTTGCTCCGAAATATTATTTCTTATTGATTGTTTGGTATACTGTATTAATTTTTGAATTGTCAACTTTACTGCTTTATCCTAGGATTACTATTTCACCCTCTGGAAGGCAAGTTATCCGGTACTATTTTTAATCCTGAGTTAACTTATCCCAAGATTAGTATCCAAACAAGGGATAAGGCGGTACTAAATTTTTAAACCAGGATTATTTTTGCTTATCCATCATATCAAACGACCCGTTATAGTCAGTTTGTTTCACAAATATTGTTTCTAATAATTTATCCGTTCTCATCTGCATAAGTATTGTTTGAAAAATATTATATTAATATTTTTCTCTTTAAAAAATTATCATTCTTATGATATTTTCTCTTTGTACTAAAAATATTAAAATAAATATTTCTAATTAAATATAAACTAACTGAAAGGAAAGCGTTGGTGTAACTGGTAAAGTTACTGCCATGTTACCAGCAAGTCAGTGGTTCGAGCCGTGAAAACAACCTCTTGTAGAAATGCAGGGTGAGACTGCGTATGATAGATCCTTGTTGGTCCAGTCCTTTCCCCGACCCCTCGCATAGCGGGAGCTTAGTGCACCGGGCTGCCTTCTATAAAAGATAAACTAACTACACTTAATTTAAAAAGTTTATCTTTCTAATGAAATTCAAAAAATAAACACACTCAATTGAAAGTTAACTACATTTTATGTTATTACATTGCCCTTTAAAATTGTCCAAAAATTACCATGTGAATTTTTAATACAATAACAACAACCAAGTAAAATCCCACAAGTGGGGTCCGGGGAGGGTAGATGCAGACCTTACCCCTATCCCGAGGGAGTAGAGAGGTTGTTTCAGATAGACCTTCGACTCAAGAAGGCGAAAAGAGATAATAGATTATTACCAGCAACAGAAACCAGAAAATAATGACAGCATCATAAGAACCAGAAAATAGATAAAATGCAATAACAACCACCAGTAAATATGGCCCAGTACTATGAAAAACGAAGAACAGTGTGGACACAACATTAACCACTAGCACTCCAAATACTATCAGACTAGCCTCACACCCGGTATGAAGTAGAAAATGCTCATCTACCTCCTAACCTGCAACCCTAATGCTCGACCTCCACACTTTTCTATTAAGGGCTATGTCCTCGGAAATCTTAAGGCGCCCCATGTCCTGTCTGATCACCTCTCCCAATACTTCTTAGGCTAATCTATGCCTCTTCTCATTCCCGTCTAAGCTAACCGCTCACACCTCCTTACTGGAGCATTTAAGCTTCTCCTCTACAAATGCCCGAACCATCTATTCGCTTCCCGCATCTTATCATCCATGGGAGTCACGCCCACCTTTTTCTGAATATCTTCATGTCTAATCTTATCCATCCTAGTGTCACACATCCACCTCAACATCCTCATTTTTGCTACTTTCATCTTTTGGATATGAGAATTCTTGACTCGCGAACACTTTGCCCTATGCAACATGACCGGTCTTACCACCGCTTTATAAAACTTACCTTTAAGTTTTGGTAGCATTTTCTTGTCACACAGGACTCCAGAGTCAAGCCTGTGTCTTAGTCCTACTCACGTCCAGCCTATGAACTATGAACTACGAGTCAAGCCTCACGTCCATGCCCGCTTCCTTCGACACGTTGCTGAACTTGCACTCCAGGTATTGTGTCTTAGTCTTACTCAACTTGAAACCCTTATACTCTAGGGCCTGTCTCCAAACCTCCAGCCTCTCGTTAATGCCGCCTCGCGTCTCATCAATCAGAATTATGTGATCAGCGAATAACATACACCATGGCACCTCCCTTGAATATGGTGTGTTAGTGCGTCCATCGCCAGGGCAAATAAGAATGCGCTGAGCGTAGATCCTTGGTGTAACCCCATATGCATTTTTAATAATTTGTCAGAAATTAAACTGTAAATCTTTTGGAGTTTTGTCCTAAAAAAGTGGCACTTACCCTTTGGTGGTTATGCACTTGGCTTAATGTGGTGACTTTCCAAATCTTTTGGAGCTTTGTCCTTGAAAAGTGACACTTGCCTTTTTGTGATAATGGCACTATGGTGGCTTTGCCTCTCGTTTTATAGTCAATTTGTATCATAAATATTATTTCTAATTATTTATCTATTCTCATCTATATAAATATTCTTTGAGAAAATACTATATTAATATTTTTCTCTTTCCAAATTATCACTCTTATCGTATTTTCTCTTTATATCAAAAAATATTTAAATAAATATTTCTAATTAAATAATAAACTAACTGCACTCAATTTAAATGTTTATCTTTCAAATGAAATTCAAAAATTAAACACACTCAATTGAAAAATTAACTACATTTATGTCATTACATTGCCCATTATTATTGTGTAAAAATTACCATGTGAAATTTTAATAATTTGTCATAAATTAAACTCTAAATCTTTTGAAGTTTTATCCTAAAAAAGTGACACTTGCCATTTTGTGGTTATGCCACTTGGCTTAATATGGTGGCTTTGCCTCTCCTTTTGTATATAGATGGATTTATGAGTAGAAGTGCAAGTCTATAGCTTTTGTTTAGAATACATATTATATGTTTCTCTTATTTATTGAGTGTTTACCCATCTTTGTTTGGCGAGCATTTGACTTCACAGAAAAGGTTTAATTGTGGTGCCTCAATACTGACTTGTTTGCAAATATTCAATTGTAATCCTCAATGATTTGTCATCCGTCTCTTGAGCATAATTTTTTATCTTGTATTAATGATTTCATGTTGTTGCTCATGCAGTTCTCCCACCTTGCCTGGGTTCAAACTGATAGAAAGTCTGGTGGCCTAGGTGATCTGAACTATCCATTAATTTCCGACGTCACCAAGTCAATTTCAAAATCATACAATGTTCTGATCCCCGATCAGGTATGTCATTCTGTTTGTGACTTTTTAGCTTTGAGCATTATTTGTTGATATTGGTGGCATATCCCTGTCCTGAGTCATTTGCAGTTTGTAAACTACTACTGCTACATAAGGTACTAATGAAATATTCATTTTTGGAGAATACGCTGTGCCTAGGTGCAAGGATGAAGAGCTGTATTTATGCACAAATGCAATCAATCTTGGAATAAAGTTAGCTTCTAGTACTCATGCACAAGTGCGTGATATTAATATGTGGACAACAAATTGCATCAACAGTGCCCTTATAAAAATGTTTGCATCAATTTACACAGAATATGCCTTGTTATTGACCTCACTTCTTAACTACAGCCCCTTCTGCTATTATACCCTAGTCACCTTCAGCTCAACCTCATAACTTAAATTTTGGTTTCAATAGGAATCTGCAATTTTGCTCTTGCTGTGGTTGTGGATAGGGGTGTGCATAATTTGGTATATACTGAATTGTGGAACCGAAATCAAATTTGGTATTCAGTATTGGTATTTGGTTTAAATTTTTAAAAAATTTGGTATTTGGTATGGTATTCGGTGTCTAGACATAAAATAATGAAATATTAATATCGTACCAAAATACATATTAACTTACACAATACACATATATTAGATTATAACATAAATACTAAAGGCATAACATTTTACTTCCTTATCCGTAATGCCACTCTCATGTCATTGCTTGAGGGACAATTCAGATCATTACTGCGAGTTCAACTGTAATTTTGTTTTGGTTTCTTTTCCAGATTCCCATATTTATTTCAGAACTAATGGTAGTCCAGTTCAAAAGTTCATACATGATCACACAAGCCTTTCCTCTAACTCATTCTCTCGAAAATTGGAAGTTCCAAAAGGCACTTTCTATGATTTAGCGTTTAGATTTTTTTTTTACTTCTTAAAGACTGAAAAGAAAGTTATGATTCCTTGACCAAACAAAGTTGCCGAACCGAATAAACCAAAACTGAAAGGAGAAAAGTCGAACCATATCAAATTTAATTAGGTATGGTATTGGTATAGAATTTTGAGAAACTGAATACCGATGCCTAACCGAAATGTCTAAAAACTGTGCCAAACCGACCAAAGAACATTCCTAGCTGTGGTCTTATCAGGGAAATTAGAGCAAGTCAAATATATGTTTCGCCTCCAGTAGATAGGCTACTTCTGTTTCTATCAAAGACATGTTTAAAGTTGTATTTTTCGAGATGAAAACTAGTAATATCTTACAGTAGAATTGTTTCTGATCCTCCATGTACGTCTCCCGTGGCTTACATTTTGGTGCTAATGGAATCAGCTCACGAGTTCTCTGGTGATATTTCAGGGAATTGCATTGAGAGGACTTTTCATCATTGACAAGGAAGGAGTTATTCAGCATTCAACCATTAACAATCTTGGAATTGGTCGGAGTGTTGATGAAACATTGAGAACTCTTCAGGTATAAATCGGCCATTTTATTCAGGCTTTTGCCAGTACATGTTCAACTTCGTATAGCTGTAGGTTGTTCTTATATTGCTTTGTTTCCCAAAACAGGCATTGCAATACGTTCAGGATAACCCGGATGAAGTGTGCCCAGCTGGATGGAAGCCTGGGGAGAAATCCATGAAGCCTGACCCCAAGGGTAGCAAAGAATACTTTGCATCCATATGAGGTGATGACTGCAATTGCTTTATCTAATTTGTTGTTTAGGAAGGCTGGAGACGGTACTTTTCTGTTACATTTTTCTAATGTACCGGCTGAGCTTGGTCATTTTTGAGAATATATACACTTGTACACTTATATTCTGCCATTGAAAGCCATTACTTAAAACAACCTCAGTCCATCTGATCTACAATTGGATCATAATTCAATTAGTAAATATAACTATCTTTGTAGCGGTTAGGATTTGGTCTAGTGGTAAGAGTGCAACTTGTGATTTGTGTGTTAGGCGCACATAACTGGTAACAGTCTTGCCACAGACAAAAGCTTGGTATTTAAGTAGATAAGATATAGCTATGGGCTCACTATCTGTCGAGTTTTCAGCCATGAATTTCCCGATTATCAAAACATAATATGTATGCACTGTTATAAAATAAAGACTGTAAAGTAAAGAAACCGAAGACAAGTATAGAGAGAGTTTGATATATTATTCAAGTTCAATCTTATGTACATAATGAACTGAAAACTCCTCTATTTATAGAAGAAAGGAAATAGTTGCGAGGCTTTTCTTGAGCTGTTTGTAAGTTGTCTGCATGAGCTGCTTGCAACTTGCTTGTCTAATAAGAAGTTGCTGCAAATCATTTCATTGAGTTGCTTGCAACCTACCTGCATCAACTACTTGTATATAACCTTCAATAGAGTACCAAACGAATAATCTTATTCAGGAAGATTATCTATAGCGGAGTAATAAATGGACATCCACAGTATAATTATTTTCATAACACTCCTCGTTGGATGTTCATTAAAAGATGTTTTGCCTCGTTAAAACCTTATTAGGAAAAACTCAGTGGGAAAAAATCCTAGTGAAAGAAAAAGAGTACACATATTTAGTAATACGCATTTCTAGTTACCTCATTTAAAATCTTATAAGGAAAACCCTGTGGGAAAGTCCTTTGTAAGAGAAAAAAAGTACAATGTGTATTTTACTCTCCCTGATGAAAATTTTGTTTTAAATATTTGAGTCTCCGCATTCCAATCTTGTATACCATCTTCCCAAAAGTTGAAGTTGGCAAAGATTTAGTGAACAAATCTGCCGGATTGTCACTTGAACGGATTTGTTGCACATTGATATCACCATTTTTCTGAAGATCATGTGTGTTGAATAATTTTGGTGAAATGTGCTTCGTTCTATCTCTTTTTATAAATCCTCCATTTAATTGGGTTATGCATGCAGCATTATCTTCGTTTAAAATTGTGGATCTTTTATCACATTCCAAACCACATTTTTCTTGAATAAAATCAATCATTGATCTCAACCATACGCATTCCCTACTTGCTTCATGAATAGCTATTATCTCAGCATGATTTGAAGAAGTAGTAACAATAGATTGCTTTGTGGAGCACCATGATATGACAGTACCTCCACATGTAAACACGTACCCGATTTGAGATCGAGCTTTATGCGATCAGATAAATAACTTGCATCTGCATAACTAATAAGATCTACACTACCTTTGTTAGCATAAAACAAATCCATATCAAGAGTTCCCTTTATATATCGCAAAATAGGTTAATCCCATTCCAATGTCTCTGTGTAGGAGAAGAGCTATATCTTGCTAGTAAATTAACAGAAAATGCTACGTCAGGCCTTGTAGCATTAGCAAGATACATAAGTGCACCAATTGCACTGAGATAGGGTGTTTCAGGACCAAGGAGTTCCTCATCCTCTTTTGGAGGTCGGAACGGCTACTTATTCACTTCAAGTGATTGAACAACCATTGATGTACTCAATGGGTGCGCTTTGTCCATGTAGAATCGTTTTAAGACCCTTTCTGTATAGGCAGATTGATGTATAAAAATACCTTATGCTAAATGTTCAATTAGCGGACCAAGACAGTTTTGTCTTTCTAAGGTCTTTCATCTCAAATTCTTTCTTAAGATATTCAATTGTTTTTTGGAGCTCTTCTAGAGTTCCAACAAGATTTATGTGATCAACATAAACAGCAAGTGGAACAAATTCTGATGCCATTTTCTTTATAAAAATACATGGACAAATAACATCATTTATGTAATTTTCAACTAATATTCACTAAGGCAATTATATCCCATGTGCCCAGATTGATTTAAACCGTACAAAGATCTTTGTAATCTGATTGAGTACATTTTACGATGTTTTGAACTATATGCTTTAGGTATTTTAAATTCTTCAAGGATCTTCATATAGATTTGATCAAATGAGTTATATGGGTTGTGACTTGCATTTAGATGGCATGACATCTTCAGGTGTCTGGACTACAGGTCCGATCCTCACATTCATTTATAGTATTGTGTACTATATTGTATCAAATATTTCGCCGACGATCATTTTGTATCGGTTCCTAAGCGACATAACTTGTTGAGATCTCATCACTTTCTTTATTATCAGGTACCTGAAATTCTTCTGGAGTTTCATGAAATGTTATGTCGTAGGCTTTTCTAGAGCTCATTTCCTCCTTATTATGATCATTTTGATCATTTGCTCCCAATCCTTTCAAGGATTGTTACCTTTGGAACCGGTCGGTTTACTACGCTTCATGCTGCAGTAAACTTTATCGTTTAGGGACTTTAATTTTAGTAGGAGCATTTGCAGCTGAAATATGATATTTAATTTTGGATCAGCAAATGCTTCTGACATTTGACTTGAATTATGTTCTAAGTGAGGATTATATTAATGATAATTCGATTCATATAAGATATTTTTCAGCTGTTTATTCTATCCCCAAATGTTACATAAAAACTAACTCATATCCCCAATCTTCTTTGGAAAACCTATCTTTGTGCATTATGGTAGAGAAATTAGTCATATACCACACATCAAAAGTTATTAGATAGTAAAAATATTTGTTTTCTGATCCTAAACCAATTGTGAGGGAAGAACTTATCATATTTTGTTGGTCTAATTCATACAAGTGCTGCTGTATGCAATTTAGAAAATCTTAAATCACACATGAGGCTTTGTTCTCATAACTAATAATTTAGCCACTAGTAGGAGGTATTCAATGCTAAATTAGCTTGGATATAAACCAGCATCATCAAGATGAACTATCTTGATTTCATAATCTGAAAATTATGCTCTTAATTGAGAAAGGCAATTTCAAATGTCAAACTGCAGGTTGACAATAAACACACATGTAACCATCTCATATATGCATCTATAAGTGGTTCACATGATAGGTGAATGGGCCTATCTAGTTCTTCAGTATATGCTTATCTGAATTCTCAAATAGCTCATTTAAAAATAGCAAATGAAAACTTTAAGTTTATCATGGCATGAGATATCTCTAAGTAAACTTCTGGTTTACTTTGGCATAAATTTTTGCATCAACATTAGTAAACTTTTGGTTTACTGTGATACATGATGTAGTACAATTGAAGAATAAAGCGGGTAACTTCTCACCTACATATTATTTTACCCCCTATGATTGTGGAAACATGAAGATTTTCAATTGTGTTACTTCTTCAGGAGCAAATTTGAAATATGAAATATTGAGTATATATTCTCTCAATCATGTTAACTCTTCTGGAGGTGAATCGCAATATATTTACATTAAGAGTGCGTTCATATTTACGGCTTTATTAATATTATCACATTCACTTCAGGAAATGGATTAATATTTATCAAAAATTCTCTTCCTAAACATAATTATCTGAACGTGCAATTAATCTCACCAAATTGTGTGATGTCTTAGAACCTCTTTTGCGATAATGTTACTTCAGGAGCAAATCGAGGCATGCATGTAATATAGAGAACATTAGTCTAGCTTATCTTTAATTGTAATAACAGAAAGCCTAAATTATCACTTTTGGTGGTCATAGATATATACCTCTTCTGATAGTTAATAAAATTTAATTACAATGAGATATACGAAACAGAACTACTTTTGATGATTATATATTTCTTACAAATTCTGTTAGAGTTTAAGTGGATCTAATAATATTATCCACTTTGTAACCCTTTATTAAGATAACTAAGATGACAATAAGCACAAAATAGCTATTGTATACATATACGTAGACCGCAATCACTTGCCATATAAAAACTGGTGTGTCTCGCGACCATATAACATCAATTGTTTTTTTCAATTTCACGAGACCACATCCAAGTAAAGCGGCACCTGTATCATTAGTTGGCTAGAAAGACAGTAATTAACATACAAGATAAACATATATTTATTCAAGCGCAAAAGACATAAAGAACATAATTTAATAGTAGTACTTATCTTAAGAATACCAGTAGGATTGCATCTCAGGTGTTCAGAGAAATGGAATTTATAACACAGACTAACCAATTACTTCACGAGAGAAGAAGAAGCACTCCACCTTTATTTGCTGAGTTGCCCACAGTCAATTGGTGATTTTCATCCTGATAAAAATACTTTCAGACTGATTACAAGATTAAAAACTCATGTTGATAACGTGTTATAAAATAAAGACCGTAAAGTAAAGAAATCGAAGACAAGTATAGAGAGAGATTGATATATTATTCAAGTTCAAACTTATGTACATAATGAATTGAAAACTCTTCTGTTTATAGAATAAAGGAACAGCTGCGAGGCTTTTTTTGAGCTGCTTTTAGTTGTCTGCATGAGATACTTGCAACCTGCCTGTTTACTATGAAGCTGTCGCAAATCATTTCATTGAGTTGCTTGCAACCTGCCTGCATCAGCTACTTGTAAATAAATTTCAATAAAGTACCAAACGGATAATCTTTTTCAGGAAGATTATCTATAGTGGAGTAATAAATGAAGATAGTATAATTATTTTCATAACATGCACCAATTTTTGCATCACTTCACAAGTTATATGCACTATTCTAGTTTCTAGCTCCTCTCTTCTGGTGGGCCAATATATCTTATCCAAAAATGGGAGAGACGAGGGAACATATGCTAGGAGTAGTATATAACTTTTCTCTTTAATTGTGGGTTTGTTGACTCGTTCCAGCACATAACAACTGACTATGCTAATCTTAGTTACTTATTAGATGTAATTTTTTATATATCCCTAACACATGGTATCGCCATATATATTAGCCAATTATGTATGACCTCATAATTCTAAGAAGACCTGGTCAACAAAACCACTTGTTTAAGAATATGTTTTGAGAAAAAAACGATAACTAAGATCCTTCTATTGTTTAACCAGATTTCTATTTGAAGATTCCACTTGGCTGTAGACTCCTCCATCTACATGATTTGGAGCCATTATTGCATCGACGTGGTTTTCAACAAATTGCCTTATAACTAATCAAGATAATCATATAATTATTTTCCAAGTGGTTCATGAATCAGTAACAAATTATGATGGTATCATTAACATTTAATAATAAATTAATATCAAACATACAATTTGGTGTTGCTCGCTTTTCCTGTTTTGTTTTAATTATTGAAATTGATTGTATTATTTGTCTGTTGTAATCAAAGGAACATATATCGACCTAAAGGAACATTCAGTAGTTAATACATGCTCTTGGTAGGTTTTATTAATAACCGAAATCATTAATGATTCAATCTGCTTTAAAATAAATAAGCAAAAATTCATGAACGACAAATGGGGAGCAAACACCATTAATCTAATTGGAATGATTAGATTTAGAGATATTAAAGAAAGGAGTATTGAGATTTGTTTTCAATATCTTACATACTGATGACTTGTGAACCTAGATTATAAGGATATGTCACGTGAAATATTCCAGAGTTTACGCAGAGCACAAATGGGAAGTGCAAAATATTATTAATTTATATACACCGTATAAAAGATTTAAATTAAATTCTTAGATTTAACAGAAGAAAACAGGACTGTTTATACATTGATCTCCTTTTTCTCTCAGAGACTGTTAGGTAGACACAAAGTTAAAAAGGGTTCTAAGGACTTCTGTAATTTTGAGGCGACCGAAGAGCATGTTATGCTACTATTACATTCAGACGTGTCTGAATTTAAATTCATGTGAGTGACACATTGACTATTATCTAAATTATGTCACATAAATTATTATCTTTATAAATCCAAAATAACATTGTAATAAATTATAAAAATAAATATTCCCAGCAGTAAGAGAAGTGCATTTGGGATGGATAGATATCAAGAGTTCTTCTCTCTGGCTATTTTTTCAACTTCATATTTTAGATCCATAGAGTTTAACCAATTCAAGCTTGATTCTATAGACGTGGATATTACAATAAATATGCTTCTTCCCCAGATTAATTTATCAATTTGTTGTTATATATATTCTCATAAGTGATAGTGTCAAACAACGGATAGAAAATAACCACAAACTATGGGCGTTTAAGAAACCATAATCTTTTCTTTAAAATGCTTTCATTAATGAATACACTGTTATGATATTACTTGTAGTAAATTCAGTTACTAAATTATAGAACTGGTTGTTATAGGTTTGTTTGCGATATCTGATTCATATATTTCATGTTCGAATTCAAGATTTATAATGCAAAATAAAAGGGCAAGTCAATGTTTACACATTTCTAAGTAGGAACATCAATGGCTTTACAATAATAAGGGTAAAAACAAGTAAAGAGACGAGCATAATGCCTGAACAAAATGAATCTTTACAGATCCACAAAAACTGTTACTTAAAAAAGCATATAGCTTGATCAAAATGGAATTTATAGATCCACAAAAACTTATATTTTCTTCCTTTTTTCTCTCGGATATGTATATATATATATATATATATATATTGGAACTACTAAGTCATTTCTAAGGGCATACAAAAGAGAGCAGAGTTTCTTTACTGCAGAGACCTTTGACAATGCATAAAACTACTATATATGCTGAAATTTCTAACTCCCGAAGAAGCATAAGAACAGAAACACATTTTTACGTAGGTACACTGGATTCGGGCGTATAATTATATCTCTGAATTTCATCCTCCCAAATCAATTTCGAAATAATTTCATCCTTCTCTGGTACATGTTCCTGTAACAGGAAAAATAAATATTTATTAAAAAGAAGACAAGAATGATACAGAACATATTTTCCTTTTTGAAGGAAGAAACAAAGAAAAGAACGAGGAAAAACCATGCCAACCGACATGAAGATTAAAATGTAAACAAAACAATTAGCATTATTCAAGTCGTGTCTGAATAAAGATTATGTTATAATAAGAGAAGTTTCTAATAGTCTGAAAGGCTTCAAGTGGGACACGCCATTTTACCATTAAAATAGCAACTTAGTGCTGAGCCTTTTCAAGTTGGAGTGTGTACAAAGAACCTAAACGAGTTTTATGTTTGTACTTGACAAAGAACGTTTATTTTACTGCAAATATATTCATATATACCTCAAGTTCTCTGATCAACTCTTTAGCTGTTGGAGCAGACACGATTATGCGACGTGCAGTTGGAGATATAAAGCCTTCATCAACGGCCTTGTCAATAAAAGACAACAAGGAATTATAGTAACCTTCAACGTTTAACAACCCCACCTGCATAATTAGATTTAGATTCGATTAGTAATTAAATCAGTAACTATATAAATGATCAAACGGCCTTCTTTCTTTCTCCGGATATACTCTCAACATTCCCTGCTATCCTATCAGGACCAACATTTTCATTATTCTAATACTTAAGAAGCTATTTTCTTGCCATTTAAGGAGGATCATGAAGCATGACGATGGTTAGAACGTGCGAATCTTGTATAATCTTTCCATGTGAACAAAAATTAAGGACCACGTGCTTCGATTCTTTTTCAAGTTTCATTATGATTTTGATACGGATTGTTGACTGGAATATAGAATCCCAGCAGGAAAAATTCTTTAGGTATGCAAGGAAACTCTAAAATAAGGTTATGTCGTGAAAAAGGCAACACACAAAATGTCAACATGTAGAATTTCTTGTGTTGGTTACGAGTATTATCAAGTTGCTAATTCAAATGTAAGAGCATAAGAGTTGAAATCATGAATGTTAGAAATGTCCAAATGGTAAACTATTGTAGCCAAAAAATGTACAGAAAATGACTAGACGCTTATTGTGGAATAACAAAAGACCATTAGAGTCTTCGGAGAATGATGGCACTAAGGAATGATTTTAGTCAAAAGATAAAAATTCAAGCTATGATCATCTTCACAAGACAGATTTTATCAAGTCCTTGATTTCCTTTAAATTCAAAGGCACATTTTAGTGTCAAACTTTGCGTCATTAAATACTAATTTGTCATACTTATTACTTGAGTTATGCTTAAAGGTGACTCCATGTATGAGAATGTTTCATTTAGGCCTCAGTCAAGACCTACTACCATAATTTCAACATTAAATTGTTCAATCACTTTCATTTTCAAATATTTTGGTGCATATTTCTCTATGTAAAGTAAAGCGAAAAGAAGTGCAGATGACTCACTGGTTTCTGGTGGATACCAAGCTGAGCCCATGTAATGACTTCAAGAAGTTCTTCAAGGGTACCATAACCACCTGAAAATTGAGACAGTAAAACACTGATGTACTATAAAAATTTGATGTCATTATAGCTTACAACATGAATCCTTCACTAATATGCTATGTTGCTCAGACTCTATGTGTCGTATTCTCCAAATATAATGCATTTTTTGAGATTCGACACTATTTTTGGAGGATATTGACATGGGTGCGGCAACAATTTGGAGAGTCTACACAACATAGATAATATGCCTAATAAAAAACACAATTTTTGATGATTTACCAGGGAGGGCAATAAAGGCGTCAGCTTGCCGGGCCATCTCGGCCTTCCTTTGATGCATACCAGACACTGCTCTCACTTCTCCAATAGTTTCACCGGTTAACTGTTACAACATTCAGAACCATAAGTAGACACTTTAGCATTGATTAAACATGAAATGAAACTTAATAGAAAATGATTTCAGAGTTTCTTCTGAGTTATCTGAGTAGTACCTCTCTAGGCATAAGAGTCTTCGGAATCACTCTGCAATAGTACAAACAGTTACATTATTAATAACATTCAAGATATAACAAACTGCTAACATGTAAGGTAAGCCTTTTTGCGGTGCTTAGAAATAAATTCTACACTGTCCCTATTTCTGAAGATTTGGAAATGCTTCACTCAATGTCTAAAAGTCTCCAAAAGCTTATTCTCCCACGTATTGTTCTTTATTTTACTTGTCAATAACTGCCAAAAAGCTCTAGAACATGCAAGATACTTTTAGGAAAAGATTTACAAGAACACCATTTACGTGTTAGTAAGATGATGTTCGATATCATCTGAACAAAAAATAATTTGTTTGTTCAGAAAATGGCCCATTTGTGCGGCAAAAAAGGCCAACAAGGGAGAGACACAACACTTCAATTATCAAAATATTTCAGCATTTGATCCCATGATGTCTGCCTTTAGGCAGTGCTCAAGAAGCCATGTCATTGAGAACTGAGAAACTTGCAAGGTCTTGAGATCTAACTTTAAAAAATTACTTAACTATGTAAAACAATCTTATACAGACAAAGTCCACCTAGTAGAACCAATAAAAACATTTTTTGCCTAGTGTTCATGTGTATGCGAAGGAGGGAGGGGGGGGGGGGGGGG
>MCJB01033211.1:173850-186169 GCA_002018475.1 Nicotiana obtusifolia | reverse complement strand
CCCCCCCCCCCCTCTCTCCCCAAAACCACAATTTCTTTGTAGATGTAACATCCTGTTGACTGATTGAGTGGAACTTCCTATTCGCATTTGCTAAACCCATTAAGTGTTTTCTCTTGGGCCTTTCCAGTTTACCTGTGACAATAAACGGTGTGTGAAGCAGTGACATAAAGTTTGTAGGGATGCTCGACAGAGTGCTCTTAATTAATACTTTCCTTCTTTCTTTCTACAAGTAGAATCTCTGCATTATTTCTGGTGTATTTAGATAAAAAAGTCTCATTGTCTAAAGTTGAAGTGATCTTTAATGTTGGTTGTTTTGTGTTGTGTTGCTACTTCTCTCCTATAATAAAAACAATGCAAATTATGCAATGGCACCTAATCCCCCTCTTTGGAGTCCATATGCAGATCTTCCACCTGATAAAGAACCATTGGACTGGAATACAAGGATGAAGATTGCAGCTGGTGCAGCAAAGGGTTTAGAATATCTGCATGACAAAGCCAACCCTCCTGTAATATATCGAGACTTAAAATCTTCCAACATACTTCTTGATGAAGGATACCACCCTAAATTATCAGATTTTGGGCTTGCTAAACTGGGCCCTGTTGGCGACAAGACTCATGTGTCTACACGTGTGATGGGCACATATGGCTACTGTGCTCCGGAATATGCGATGACTGGTCAACTCACATTGAAATCTGATGTTTACAGTTTTGGGGTCGTCTTCCTTGAGCTGATTACAGGACGCAAAGCAATTGATAACGCACGGTCTCATGGGGAGCATAATCTTGTTGCCTGGGTATGTCCTCTCTGCCATTGTATTTGGTCATTATAATGTGTCCTCTGTTTCTTCAATTTCTTTTGACATATAATGTGTGGAAGATCTGTATTTCCTTTAGCTGATTTTTACACCTTTGGAAGGCAGAGTATTCTTTTTGCCTTCTTTTAATGCATTGAGAAACGTGTTTGCAGGCTCGACCGCTTTTCAAGGATCGGCGGAAGTTCCCGAAAATGGCAGATCCACTATTGCAAGGCCGTTACCCAATGCGAGGACTATACCAAGCACTGGCTGTGGCAGCAATGTGCTTGCAAGAACAAGCATCTACTAGACCTTTAATAGGGGATGTTGTGACGGCTTTATCATATTTAGCCTCTCAAACTTATGACCCTAATGCAGTTGGTGCACAAAGTAGCCGTGTTGGTTCATCCACTCCAAGGAGCAGGGAGGATAGACTACCCTCCGCTGATGGAGTAGATAGCCCTGATGAACATTGCAGTGCTCACCATGGTTCTCCTTCCATCCAGAGGAATTCTCCTGATTCGAGGAAAAGAGATTCTGCGAGGGATTTCAATACCGGGATAGAGTTGAGGAAAATTGCAACTAACGGTGGATCTGGTCGGAAGTGGGGTTTGGATGAATCAGAACGTCCGGATTCTCAAAAAAACAGCCCTGTCAGTGCAGGTAGAACTAGAGAAACCCCAAGGAATCGTGATCTAGACAGGGAACGTGCAGTTGCTGAAGCAAAAGTATGGGGCGAAAATTGGAGGGACAAAAAGAAGACAAGTGCAAGGGGTAGTAGTTTTGATGGGATGAATGAATGATTTGTGCAACAGCGTATGTTGCAGGGGTTTCTAGGAATGTAGGTTTTGGGTGTCATGATGCAAAACCCGAGGTACTACAATTGCATCATTATTACGCCCTTGGTCATCCATACTAAGAGTTGAAACAAGAGTCCTTTTATCCTACGTCCTGTGTTTGCTCGTTGAAGTAATCCATTCTTATTCAATGTGAACTTAAATGTTTCAGCTGTAGCGGTTGAAGGAAAAACTGCTAAAAAGAGGGAAAGCAGCTTTTAATGGTGCAATATATGGAGCTAGAGTTGGGGGATAAATGGGGGGTTGCATTGTGGCAACATGTTAATCATATGTTTTATGGGGTTTCTAGAGTTTATGACACAGGAGAAGTGGGTAAGAGATCGAACTTTCGCTTCTTAATGTGTTCCTTGTATGGAGGAACTTGGTGGATATGGTTTAGGATGTCCCTTGTAATTCCATTCTTACACCTTGTGTTCTGTTGTAGTTCCCATCTGTATGGATTTCGGAGTCTTGCGTTTTGGCTTTTATAGAAAGGAGGTGTGAGTATCATACCGTGTCCCGTTAAACGAACTACTGTATATTTTGAATTAGCAGCTTCAAGGTTCAAACTGAGTATCTCGCCACCATTTCTTCTGACTTGCTGAGGTGACCTATGCAACAGTATGGCATGTTGGTTTCCTTTGGGGGTTGAACCTGTGTTAACTAAGAAATTTTGCACCTTTATTTCATTTTGTTGTCACTAACTAAACATATCTTAGTGAAAATATTTCAGAAAGAGAATCATTAAACAGATTATAGCAGTTTTTAGAAAATATAAACCTAACCATGGTAAATTCAGTTGTTTGGTGCAAACACTAGGTGCAGGTAAGTATTTACCCTTGGAGCTCGTTTGTTATGAGGGCTTAAGGCATAATTAATTTCGAAATAAATTTGAGATGAGTTCGTCCCATGTTTGGTTGAGATAAAATTGTGGTATAATTAAATTGTAGTGTTTAATTCTCATGAGAGGGTGGGACAACTAATTTTGAGAAATTAATCATAAGATAATTTGTTTCCAACTAAACTAACCTATAATTTTTAGTGTCTCCCTTCCCAATCCCTACGAAGAGGTTTAAAAATAAACAAAAAAAACGCTGAACAGAGACAGAGAAGCCGCCTCAGGCGTATGAAATGTATTTACTCGTAAATGAACCAATAGGTGAAAAATAGGTAGAGAAAATCTAACATAACGGCAACTAACTCCTAATCTGCAGCTTGTCGCCGTAATATTACTTTCCGAAATTTATGTCCCATTTCTTCGAACTTAACATGATATTGGCTTTCGGCTGATCAAGCTTAATTATCTGGGCATCTCAAAATTCTATTGCTGTTGTTCAGTAAGTTCATTTAACATTTGCCTGTAGGCACCTACTGTTTAATATTGGTAGAGCTTATTCTGTTCCAATGAAAATTGCGTACAAATATATACACCATACACGAGCGGAGTAGCAGACAGGCAAGAACAATGAACTAGTAAATTGATTTTCATTACATAATGTTCAGCCACAGTGATAAGACCAGCCTTAATGGAATTGTATATTTGGATTTTGTACAATGGACTAACACATCATATCTGAATACTCTGATTCTCCTCTGCACTAGACAGAATCGTGATGCCCTCAACATTGCAGTTAGAGAACATCAGATTGACCAACCTGGTTAAACAAAATACTATCTAAACCACAAAAAAAGAAGGCTATCTAAGTTAAGATCATCATTTCTTCCTCTTACCCTGTAAAAAGAGGGGTTACGACAGTTAAGCACAATATTAAGTCAGAGTGAGAACTCAAACAAAAACAAAAACAAAATCACAGCAGAAGTATTTACCGAGCTCACGTAGTCATCCATTGATGACTGCTTCCGCTTCTTTAATGTAGGAGAGCTTTCAGCTGCCTGTCTTGCCAAAGTGCGCTTTGTTGGTGTCATGTTCTGTTAAATACAAAAAGCTTTTAGCATCAAATGTATTCTTATGCTGTAAACACAACTAAGAGGGCCCAGGTATATACCTTTGCAAGTTTCTTTTCTCTCCGTGCCTGCCTCTCCCTCTCATCAAACTCTTGGTTTTCCCTCTCCACCAACCGAATAAGTGCATCACATCTTCTGGCAAGTTCTTGAGTGGTTCGAGACTTCACAAACCAATCAAACCGAAACAAAGGTGAAGTGCGGAATGCAGCCTTCAGCTCATCCCAGTTTCCATAGCCGAGCTTGTGAACCATACATAACTGCAAAATGATCTCCATATACATAAATCCTAAAGACAGAAAGTATAAGATTAAGCCCCAAAAGTTTTAGTCTGCTTACCATGAAGCGATCACACTCCTCATTATACAATTTCCCTTT
Source organism: Nicotiana obtusifolia (assembly GCA_002018475.1). Taxonomy (NCBI): domain Eukaryota; kingdom Viridiplantae; phylum Streptophyta; class Magnoliopsida; order Solanales; family Solanaceae; genus Nicotiana; species Nicotiana obtusifolia. The sequence continues at coordinate 182,199 of MCJB01033211.1, read as the reverse complement.
GTTCTGACCATACTGGATCTTCAACTCCAACCATGGATTCTTGTAGCGATCCAACTTCTTCCCAATTGCTTTCATGATCTCATCCTTCCGCGAAATTCTAGCCTCTCCTCTTTCGATATTCTTTACAATCCTATCATAATCTACACACACACAATCCATTAGAATAACGTGCTTCCAACATCAAATAAAAGCATGCCCCAAATGCTATCTAAAGCAAAAAGATTAACCACAAGACAGCTTTATTCCTGCCTGAACATCAAGAGCTTATCTGTCCACTCGTTTTTTGTAATTCTGTAATATCAATTAGCACGACATTGCATGTAACAGATCTAACATACACAAAATGTGTACCCCGGCAATCCCAATATAGATAATACCATTTGGCTGAGCACATATAATAAGATGCCAATTTTGACTTCTATATCACTAGAAATAGAAGAAAATTAAGCTAATAGTTGAAAAGTATGTTTAATAGCAATTTCACTGTGAATAGTTAGATCTTTTAAAAAAAAAAACTTTGAATAGCTCAATAATACTGAAATTGTTGAAGTCTGTCAAAGTTGTTTAAACAACAGTATTAGCAAAAGTATGTAACATTTTTAATGTGGATAAAGTGAGATTAATCTCTTAAGAGGTTAGAAATCTTTACATAGAACATGAGCGTTACAAGAGCAATCACAAAAATAATTAAGTGGTGGTGTATGCGGAAGATGAGAACCATATTGCTCCATATTTGTTTAGATCAATAAAGAACCTTTGGATTACCATATTTTGGTAGCTTAGTGCAAGCTTACCATTTATAAAATTTGCACTAAAACAAGAATATTTGGATTACCATGGAGCGGCTTTTTGCAACAACAAAAAATGACAGATATTACAGAATTTTTAGAGGAAGATGGGGAAATTACACATTTTCTTTTTGCTTTTTGGACTGTAGTCCCTTAGCCTCTCAAACAAAACGGAGATGTACCCTAGATAAAGGAAGAATGGCCAGCACACAATCCCTTCCCAAATTAAAAGTCAGTTTTTTCAATAACCAACATTCCACCCAATACAATATAAACAGTTGCATAGGATCCAAATTACTCATTCAGGTTCAGGCACACTGATTTAATTGACAAATAACAGTTTACTTTGAAATAGGGTTTCCTCTCTCCTTCCCCATTCTTAGACCATAAAAAGAAAGCAAGATGTGCACCACATGTTTACCACTTAACACTTAATATATTTACCACTCTCGTGTTAACAATTATTTCATATGACAATTGGATGTTCTCTTTGGATCGGAAAGACTAGAGAGTAATTCTTTCTTTATTTGGAATTTAACTACCACTTACCATTTAACTCTTTGTATCTTTCTTTGAAAACTTTTGCATATCTTTCAACCTCCTCCTCTGTCTTTCCTTCCATTTCAGCAGCAATACTTTTTATGTCATTCCGACCATACTTCTCACATGCCCTGATAAAAGTATTGAAGTCTCTCCTACTCCATGTTGAAAATCCCTACAAGTACAAAATGCCAATTCTGATACATATTAAAGCTAAATATATAACCCCATCATGAGTTAATAAACCACTTACCTCCTCCAACAGTTTCTCCTTTTCTTCCTGTTCCTCAGCAGTTAAAGGCTCTCCAACATCTACAATGCAACAGTTGTTAGCACATATTCACAAAGCAAAGTAGACCCTAATGTGTCCCCACATCCAAATTTTAGAGGGGAAAAAAATTCCTTTAAAAGGAAAACGGAATTATACCTTCAGGCTCTTCCACTTCTATTGTGTCTTTTAATTGATTCTTCTGGTGCGTTTGCTGAAATGAAACGGAAAATTAAGATACCAAACAAAAAGGCACATACGAAGATGTCAATAAAAGAATCCTGGGAAATCCCGAGGCATAACCCACCATGAGATAACGCACTTCCTTCTCGTACAGCTCACTCAGTCTCTGGGTATTAAAGAACTGAAAGTCGTGCCTAATATTGTTAAGATATGTCAATAAACAGAATTTTGGCACAAAGATCAGCAAACTTGCGAAAAGCTGGGAACTCGGAGAACTCAGTATTGCTTATGGAACTAGAAAAACTGGGAGGAGTAAAATTAGTACAACGGATTGCAATCAACTTACAACTGAGGCATCCTAGGAATCCTGGGCTCTTTAGGTCTTGCAGGACCACTTTGTCGCATGGTCTGCTTGAAGTATTCAGACTCTGAGTAACTGACAGCAAAGAAGAGTCATTTAAAATGATGATAAATTAAGCTCTAAATACATCATCAAAAGGTGAACTTAGCAACTAAAACTCATACTTGCGTTTTCTCTCTCTTTTGGGAGGTTCTATCCAATTTTCACTGGCAATTTTCTTGAAATCCGCCTTGTTTTCATCCTTCATCAACAATACATAAATCAGAAAGACGAAAGACAAGCACACTAAAGATGTCTGAAACAAAGAATTGTAAGATAACTAATCAAGTTAAACACCCTTACCTTTTCGTCATCAAAGTCATACAAGTCAGCAGCTGCAAAAAGTAGGCAAATCTTAGTTAAAAATCCTAATTGTTTAGAACAGCAAAAAAGCACAACCAATTATATTGAGCCAAAAGATACAATCCACAAGCCAAAAAGAAGAGCAGAGTGCATACTGTCATCCATCTTAAACTTGATGGCATCTTCTGTAAACTTCTTCATCTTGGCATCAAGTTCTGCTGTTGCCTCTTCTCCTTTGGCGATGATTCTATCGATATCCTCATCTGTAATAGTACTATCTTTGGAACTGAAAACCATTTCAGCACCAAACCGCACCATCTGCAGCAGCTCATCCTTATTAACAGCTGCATGATTGACCAATAGATGATCAAAATTCAGTACACTCTAACATCTAAAATATAATCAAGAGAAAGCAATAACACAAGAATGAAAGCTCACTTTTTTGTTCAGCCAGCCGTCCCTGCTGGATAACCAATGCGTCAAGTGCCAGCTTTTTATAAGCCCTTTCAATCACCTTTTCCTCAATTGTGTACTGTTTGAATTAATTGAAATAAGAATGTGTCAACCGTCACTGCAGAGACCAAAGTGGTGGCATTATTTCAGTATAGTAACACATCTAGAAGAAAGCAAACCTCAGTGCAAAAGCGGAATACTTGGACTTCCTTTTTCTGTCCAATCCTATGGGCGCGGTCCTGCGCCTGCAAGTCAACCTGTGGATTCCTGTAATACAATGACAGGAAACCCAATAGACTCAGATATCATCTATTCTCCAGATTCTGAAAACCAGACTTATAAGATCCTCCCTCACCAGTCACTGTCATATAGAATTACAATATCTGCTGTAGCAAGATTGATACCAAGACCGCCAGCTCTGGTTGACAATAAGAAGCAAAATTTTTCACTCCCTGGACTGTTAAATGCCTCAATAGAAGCATCACGATCTTCTCCACCAGTGTTTCCATCAATCCGACAATATTGGTGACCACGGTACATCAGGTAGTCTTCAAGGATATCCAATAGCCGTGTCATCTAGATCATAATATTGAAGCAAAGGTTCAGCCCGAAAATCTGTACATGAGCTATTTAGAAGAAAAATAGTAGAAATGTCGAGAACAAGAAAGAGAGATAGAAAAACCTGTGAAAATATTAAAACCCTTGAGCCACGTTCCTTCAGCTTAGGAAGCAACTTATCTAGAAGAACCATTTTGCCTGCATCGAGAACATGCATTATAAGGAAAAGCTTACAACCAAAAATTGATTAGGTTTTCCTATTCATTTATAGAAATATAATATTACCAGCATTTTCTATGAGATGCTCTCCTGTTGTATATGGAGGTCCTGGTTCAGCTCCTTGGAAAAGATATGGATGATTACAACATTTTCGGAGCTGCATTGCTATATTAAGAAGACGCTTGCGCTCTCCTCCAGAATTAACAACCTCAAGATCTTTCTGCAACAGAGCCCTATAGTAGTGTTTCTGCATCTGGGACATACCAACCTTAAGAATTGTTTCTTTCTTTGGAGGCAGACCTTTCTCAACATCAGACTTTAGTCTCCGAAGAAGAAATGGGCGAAGGACCTGATCATGCAGCAAAAATTGGAAAGTCAGTGGATATACAAGCCTGCTGCAAGCTCTCACACACATAGTTGATCTATCTTTATCCCCTCAACTAGAACACTATTTCTAACAACATAGCCGAAACTGCTACCATCAATTATACAAACTACTACTCACAAATATACCTTATGAAGCTGCTGGACCACCTCCTGCTGGTCATTCTCACCAGATATTTGAAACCACTCATCAAATGTCTCGGCCGAGCTAAAGATCTCGGGCAGCAAAAAGTTCAGAAGCGCCCAGAGCTCGTGAAGATTATTCTGTGCAATCGCATAGACCCCCAGCACATCAAGTCATGGGATTGAAGAGATCCATACCAGAGAATAGTACAGTATAACAAAGTTAAGAGATGAAAAACTAGCATTTCACTGTTGCAAAACCGAAGATAAGGTTTAAATGATACAGAAATTCTGAGAAAAGGTTTAAGAAGCCGTGATATAGGAGAGCTTAATAAAATAACATATGATATATTAAGAGAAAAAATAGATAAGTTTTCTAAAGAGATGCCCCACATGAATTACAAAAAGGTAACACTATTCCATATCAATTTTAAAGTTTTGAGACAGGTAAATAAGCATTTCAGGATAGGGTCAGGCTAAATTGAGACACATATAAAAGGACTACTTGCTAAACAAAAAGAAAATCATCAAAGACAAAAATCACCTGAAGCGGTGTCCCTGTGATCAACAGCCTATAATTAGTATTGTAGAGCCTCATGGTTTTGGAAAGAAGAGAATTTTCATTCTTGATTCTATGAGCCTCATCAATGATGATGTAACGCCAGCTAAAGCGACGTAAAGCAGATTTCTCTTTGATGGCCATCTCAAAACTTGTGACACACACATCAAACTTCCCAGCAACAAGTAACTCCTCTCGGATGTATCTCTATAAAAGGGAAACATCGACATAGTCAGGAGAAGTAATAAGATATATACAAAAGGGCAAGAAGGAGCCTGTAACTGCTTACCCTTTCTTCGGGGTTTCCAAGGAACTTTACAGCACGCAAAATAGGACAAAAACGTTTGATTTCATTCATCCAATTGCCAAGCGTGGATTTCGGTGCAACAACCATGTGGGGACCAGTAATGCCTCTAAACTCATGCAGGTACCCCATCAAGGAGATGGTTTGCAAAGTCTTACCAAGACCCTATGCAATTACAGCAATAATTAAATCAAGACGTGTCTCCCAAAAAGCCCGAAGCACAAAATGAAAAAGGAATATCCCAAAAAGATTCAAGTGACAACACTGACCATTTCATCAGCAAGTATCCCATTTATGCCATTCTCATATAGCCGTATCATCCAGTTCAAACCAGCAAGTTGATAATCCCTCATCTTTCCTTGAATACCTGATAAACACGCACGTGTAACCATTACATCCTTAATGAGACAAGGAAATGAGAGAATTAAACAAGAAGTTTGTTGGAAATATAAGCATTAATCACAACGGAATTCAAAGTTCCACTACTCAATTTGATCTTTTCCACCAGAATGCCCACAAGGTCAAGGCTATCAGACTTTTAGCACTTTCAAGTAAAATGCTAGTAGTGGAAAACCTCAGTAAAGAATATATCATATTGTGTGAACCACATCGTTTGAAAGTCCAAGATGTTGCAGAGCAGACACACTTATTGAATTATTTTAGATCTGCTACACGCCTCTTCCATGTAGGCCCAATTCTTTTCTCCTAGGTCAAGAACATGGAATATTTTTGATAAATGGCAGCAGACTCGAACTCGGGACGAACCTCTGCATGCTCCAATACTATATTGAATTGTGTCAACCACCTCATCTAAAAGCTGAAGCTATTTAATAGGCGACACATTTAAGGAGACCCATTGTTCCTAAGCTTCATTTATTCCTCGGCGACTTCATACAAAGTATAGATTACACAGTTTTAACAAGTGCTGATTAGATACAACCATAGAGAAGGGACTTAAGTTCTTTGAAACTCCGCACACATACTCGTATAACCTAACCGTATTACTCTCAAACATATATAATGCCTTCAATGCAGCAAACTAAACTATGGATGCACCTCTAGAACTTAAACCAAGCGCATTACATCAAACATAGTAGGAACATTCCCAAAATCCAAGCCAACGGTACCTACTATCTAGATTGCTTTAGTTGGTGGTACAGGAATGAGATTGAAAGTTACCTAACCAATAACACAACTTGCAGGCTCTAGGCTTACTAAATTCCCCAGAGTAAGACATAAATATTTCTCAATTAGCAGAGAATTCCAAAGATTTACAAATTAACTTCAAAAGGGCAAAGTAAAGTTTGAGGAGATTATCTAACCTTATCAAACAAAATTTACTCAAATAGATTATTGAAATCACTTTTCTTACAAGTACTGTTTGTAGGCATGGTTGAAATAACATTTTTTTCAAGTTGAGTAGGATTCAGATATATATAAATGGCTAAATCATAAAAGAGAAGGATGATAAAGGGAATTACTAAACCAGACATTTTAAATCTCCAGAAAGGAGGGACATATTCGATCAGATAGGACATTAACAATTAGGGGTACATCTGATCTAAGCATTTCTGAGACAGTCCGGTAGAGGTTTCATATTATAAATATACTTGTGCTGAAACATACAGTGTAAAGCAAGAAGCTAAAATACAGGGGAAATCCTTACACGAGGGCTGAGCCACTAGCCGTGTATTTCCAAGCCCACCCTCTTCTTCTTTGAGATACTCTTCATCTTCTTCCTCTTCAGTCATCTTTGATGCATGACGACCCCTGAAGAAAAAGTTTAATCAGTGGGTTCATACAGAAAACAATCATGCATATCTACAAGTAAAGCAGTAAATCACATTAATGAAGCAAGCTTCTCCATATAACATAGAAACGTCAACTGGAAGGGATCAGGTCCAATCATGTAATCATCTATAACAATATATAGCAGTCAATTGTAAAATAAGCAGAATACGACTACTATTATTTTTGGGAGTAAGCCTGCCCTAACTGTACTAAGAGTAGAGACAACAATCCCTAGTCACCATTTCAAGAGGAGGTGGCTACTTGAAAACCAAACGAACAAAGTGAATCTTCCTTACCAAGTTACTCAAACAGCAAAAATATTTAGGATGTGTTGATTTCAATTTGCCAACTAAACCTACCAAACAAGAATGGATCCATATACGTAAGCCTTCTTCCTTTTATCTCATTCTATTCCTGACCGCTAACACCTAAAAAGGTGCACGGCTCAAAAATACCTGAATCCCAAATCTACTAACAGGTCTCTAGAATAACACTAGCAAGACAGCTTTCAAACTGAAGTCCCTGCATATAAAGAAACAAAAACCGCATTACATGTACCTTCCTTTTGCCTTCTTTTCTGGAGTAGACTGGTCAGTTTTTGCAAAATGTGCAAACAACTCTGTTTGCTCCAAAAGATACTTCAGACGCCCCTTTCCCTTATTATTCTGCCAAAGATAAAATTTCCATAAGGCACACCTTCACAAGAAACTAATTGAAAGACGAGAAGCCATAATCTCTCAGCAATTGATCTAAGTAAGATACCATATCAGCTTCTATGGCAGCATTCTGTGCATCCAACATATCTTGTATCTTTTGCTTCTTACGCCTCTGCATCTCTTTTAACCTCGCTTTCTCACGCTTTGAGATCTCATTAGCTGCAGCATCTTCCTACAGGTGTCGTAGCAAAACAAACTTAAGATAACTCTCATAAAGCTACATTAAATCAGCTAAAAGTCATCATCACTTTAGCTTCACAGATACTACAAATTGAATAATTCATATTAATGAGCTATTCAACACATGTTTTATCAGGGACAAGATCTTCTATTTCTTTGATGAAATGTTCTTTCCTTTTCCTTATGCCATCAGAAATTCACTTGAAATATTAAGTCTAAACTAGAAAGTCTGTGATGTTTACTAACTAGGGGAATAGTTACTGGGCCTTAATTCGTAACAATGACCGGAGCTTCTAACTTCACATTTGTATTCCTTTCCGCCATTTCAACACCACCTCAAATTTCACAATCCATTCATTAGCACATTATTATCGAGCATTAATTCATAATAATGAGATACTCCCTCCGTTCACTTTTACTTGTACCACGCCCCTTAAGAAATAATAAATATAGTATGTATTTTACCATACAACCACTAATAATGATACCCTTTCAAAAAGTCTCGGGAAGTAAGTTTGAAAATGAGTAATTAATGATAAAGGTGAAACAGGAAAAAAAAAAAAAAAAAAAAAAAAAAAAA